>JAPDDN010000346.1:0-87573 GCA_027422405.1 Ptychobarbus kaznakovi
TATCCACCATATATTTTTTTAACACAGAAGGAAGCCTTTTTTCTGTGAATGTGCAAGACTGCAAATTTCACGAAATTGCAACTTATTTTTTTTTAAATGTCTTTAGGATAATTAAGTCTGATGATGAGTACAGAAAGCTCTTCAAATCCATAAATGGGTAAGCAACGTATTTTTTTTTAATTTTTATAATGCGTGAATTACAATAAGGGATTTGTGACACCTTTCTCCCTCTCTCTAGAGTCCTTTTCCCGGAGGTGGAGTCAATTTAGGATCATTGGTTATTCCAAAGCAGCTGGCATTTTCTATAGACTTGCTCTTGAGGTTTGTGTACAAATGGTCCATTTGGTTACAAATATTCAACACAACAATGTAGCTTAAGTACATTTTTTAAACATTAAGCAGCACTGATATTGAGGTTAAAATAGAAACAAGTAAAAATTGTGAAATAAAGTACAATTTTAAATGGAGCAATAGAGGTCAGACTTTGGGTTTATAGTAATTTTTTTATTTGTGTTTATGAGCTATAAAAAAGGGCTGGCAAAACTTTAACCCCAGAGCAATGGAAAAATTCATGAAGATTGAAAATACAATGATTTTCATTTTGAACTTGTTGTTTGGCATTCCTCTTATTTATGTTGGTGTAATAGGAATACAATACAATATGTTGGTGTAATTTAATATTCCAACCAATTTATCCATATGTTTGCGTGTTCACAGGCCAATTCAAATGGTGATTATTTCCCTGTATGGGGAACCTGTTTAGGATTTGAACTTCTCTCATTACTAACAAGTGGGAAGTTGCTGTTGTCCCACACCAACACTAGTGGTATTGCCTTGCCACTGAACTTCACAGCTGGTAAAGCCATGTTTTATACCATTTAACTGTAAAATCAAATATATTTACATAATGGTTAATGCAAGTAACATTGTCAGCCTACTTCCAGTCATGAATTTCACAAAAATGTACTATTAGCTTTGTACTCTGTGATGTAACGTAATTATCATGGTGCCACTGCAGTGCAACTAGTATAGATTTCTCAAATAAGTGAAAATATTTTAAGAATAAGTGTCATAGTCATCGTATATGTATACATATTATTAATTTCTCCAATGCTGTTTAGATGTTAGAGACAGTAGACTGTTCAAAGACTTCCCTGAAGACCTTATGAAATCACTGGAAACAGAACCACTCACAGAGAACTCTCATCAGTGGAGTCTTACTACAGAGGTAGAGTAGCAAATATTACTATCACCATTCAACAACTATTTCTTGAAAACAATTGTTGGTTTCATTACTACTGTGTTACTACTAGATGCTGGTTTTAAAATAGATTGATCTTGCCATGAAAATAGCCATAGATGCTGGTATGGCAATCAAAACATTGATTTCTGCTTTATAATAAAATGTATAAAGTGTATGTATAGTGATTAAATTAACATTATTAAAATAAAAAGTATTGTTACATTTTATTACACTTTTAATTTAATATTGTGTGCTTTACTGGTAACCAGTTGTACACAACAGGAAAAGAATACACCTTCATATCTTAGAAAACAGTGTCTAATACAAGAGTGTCAAACTCAGTTCCTGGAGGGCCGGAACCCTGCAGAGTGTAGATGCAACCCTAAGTAAACACACCTGATCCAGCTAATAAAGTCCTTCAGGCTTATTTGAAAGCTACATGGTATGTGTGTTGGAGCAGGGTTGGAACTAAACTCACTCCAGGAACTGAGTTTGACACACCTGGTCTAATACATTAGATTGTTTGTAATGTATTCAGCAATAGTTCGTCACTTTACAGTATCACCAGACATTATTTAGAATACAGTATACATGCCAACGCACAACATCATGTCTGTGATAGAAATTTGGTCAAACAGAGGTGACAGTGAAATGTTTTAGTTCTCACAGGGCAATATATTCAATACTGCAATATTAAAATTATGCATGACAATTTTAATTTTAAAGGGTAATGTACAAAAAAAAAGATTTAACATATCACACCACATCACATGTAATGAATGGATTTAGTGTATATATATGTTTTGTTTTTATCCCTGAATTAAATAAAATTAGGCATTTTTAAACTTTTAAATCTAGAACTTTACCAAGAGTGAGACCCTGAAAAAGTTCTACAGAGTTTTGAGTACCAACACAGATGGACAAAATGAGTTTGTGTCCACAATGGAAGGTGAGTGATGATAATCAGATGGATTAATAGAGGAAGAATATAGGCTGTGCTTTTCACCTCTTTTTATTGAGCAGCATTGTCATTGTACTGTTTTTACGCATGCCCACAGCATATGATTTCCCTATCTATGCTACTCAGTGGCATCCAGAGAAAAATGCTTTTGAGTGGACCCGGCCCTATATTCCCCACACACCTTCAGCCATTAAGACCACATTCTACATGGCTTACTTTTTTGTGAATGAAGGTATTGTTAATAATACAACTACTGAGCAAAATACAATGTGTTTTAATTAATTTTGATTCCTTTAATGCAATTAATTTACAAATTAAGAAGTTATACCTTCACAGAGTAACCTTTCTCTTCCTTTGGTTGCTTTTACAGCGAGGAAAAGTTTTCACAGCTTTCCTAGTACAGAGGAAGAGGAGAAAGCTTTGATCTATAACTACAAACCTGAATACACTGGACCTCAAAGTGCATTTGAACAGATCTATTTTTTTTGATTAGATGAATTCATTTTAATATACTGAAGTCTTTATTAGTGTTTTTTTCTTTTCTTTTTTAATTAGTATTTAATTTTCAGTTTGGAACTTCATGAAAATGAATCAAACTGAATTATAATTGAGATAAATTATTATTATTGTTCTTTTCAGACATATCAAAATTGAATACTTCCCAAACAATACAAAGAACAAACATTTTCACATGATGAAATTATGTTGACAAACATGTATACAAAAACCATGTAGAATTTGTAGTGTTAATAAAATGTGTGCTTGCAGAGAATCTGAAGAAAACATATCCACATCACATTTCACAAAAAACTAAACAGTCATGTTTCTTTTGTTTGATGACCTGGACTTGTTCTTACTGGTCTCAAGTACACATGACCTTAATAGAATAGTTTTCAAGGTTGGACAAGGCACAACGTGATTTTTCATGGCTGTGCACTCAGCTCTTATAGCTAACACATCTGCTCATTTAGATATTCACCTGGACACACATATATAAAGTAACCCACAACATACAGTGCAATGTTCAATCATATTTCTATTTAAAGTGACTGAGGTCTCCTTTTTTAGAAAGAAAGAGCAAATGCAACTCATTCTCTCATAATCTGATCTCTTCATTGGTCCCATAACATGCATCTCATTGTACTGTTATTTTACTAAAGGTAACCCTTCAATCTAACCTAATATATAAATCTCAAAATGTATGTTTTAATCCTTATTCTATATTTTATTTTACTGCTGAGTCCTAAAAACCATGCTTCGGAAACATGATTACAAATCGTATTTGCTTTACCAGAATTAAGATATTGAATATTAGTGAACTGTCTTTTTAAAACCCTTCAACTTCTAAACCCATCCTTTATGTTTTACAAAAATCACACTTATATTATTTACAACTATCAGTATGATTGTTTTTCATAAGACTTATACATTCACATTGCCTTGTAATCAGTACCCACAGGACAGCACAATAGATATTTGTGATTTATGAAATCTGTGATTGGCTAAGGACAGTAAATCTGTCACTCTGATTGGCGGTTGACCTACTTTTCAAAACTCGTTTTTTGAACAAATAATCTATATTGGTGACAGAGTCTGCCTCTGTAATTGGGTGAGTTCTGGATGCCAGACATCCACAATGAAGATGAGTCTGTAGCTTTCTGCTTCCTGCCAGACTTCATGCTCGAACGAGTCATCAAATATTAACACTTTTCCTTCTTCCCACTCCCTGAAAGACAATCAACATTCACTGAATACATTTGTAAATAATGATAGCCATGCCACACATTATTTCCCAAAAATAAAATCTATAAATAAACAATAAACCAACTATCCAAGGTTCTTCTACTCGCCAAGTGATATTTACATTTGATGCTTGTCAAGTGTTTGTTTAAAACCCTGTAACCAACTAGTTGGAGTGGAAATGGAGTGAATAGTGTCAATAGTGAAACATATTAAAAGCTTTGTAGTTAATGCAGTTTTAATCAATGTGTGTAAACTTGTGTTTCTATGGTTTAACTGACCTGGTTTGGTTTGTACAACGAATCCTGCATCCCTTAGAAGGGATGACGAGGCCTAGATGCATTCGTAAACGACAGTTGGTGGGACCAGTGTGAGGCCATATATGAGTACCAACTTGCATTACTGAAAATTTTATCTAAAAGAGGAATATTTAAATGAATATGCAACAGTTAACAAACATAAATAAGCATTGTAAAAAGTAGACACGATGAAGCTAAATTAAAAGTACAGCTAGGCAAGAGCGTAGCGTGCAACTGTAATTGATTTCTGTTGACTGACCTGGCCTCTCTTGCAGCTAGTGGCCTCTGGGTAACGTTCCAGCAAACCACAGGTTTTAGGGACATAGCGACATGAAGCAGCAACCTTTCGACCTGAGAAAGAGTAAAACTTGCATACACATTGTGTTTTCCCCAAAAGTGTCTCAATATTAGATATAAAAAGAAACCCAGTAACACCACTAGCAAATTCAAAGAAATCCACACTACGTTGATAAATGAAGTGACTCTGTTTTAACTTGTAGCTCAAAACTTTTCTCATTTAAATAACTGTGCGCTCGCCAATGTCTTTCTGAATAAAGGTGTGGTCTTAATTGCAGAGGAATTTTACAACCAAAATATTGTAATTCAGATATATTAAGAAACGCTCACAAAGTCACTTTTAAATTAAGCAGGTTTTTGTTGGTCAATAAATTCCTAATGGATTTGCTGGATTTTCGATGCAGAAGTTTGCACCTTAAAAAAAAGCAAGAACCATTAAAAAGAAAATCCTGGGTTAGGTGCTAACATCCCTGTGTCCCTACATTGGACAAGCTGTTGGGAAACAGGTGGATGCATTTATATCAAGCGCAATTATATAAGGAATTTGTTGGTAAATGTAATTATATTATACATTAATTATATATTTTACCCTGCTGCCACAGTGTAAACTGGCCCCAGTTTCCTGTCTCTCTCAGATTTTCATCTTCGGGCAAGAACTGCCCACTGTTGCTGTCTAACACGGACAGTGCTTCATCTCTAATGGTCAACCAGTTACGTTCCAGTATCTGTAAAGACATATGAACACAATGAAAGCAAAGCAGAGCATCAAGCACATGAAGAGAACTTCATTCACTGTTAAAGTGATGAATAATTATAGGGGCAGTTGTGGCCTAATGATTAGGGAGTCCGAAGGTTGCAGGTTCGATTTTCAATACCGGCAGGAAATGTAGGTGGAGACAGAGCTCTCTTTCACGCTCAAGAAGCATGCCAAACACTGTTTAATGGATCTCGACTGAGGATTTCAGGAGAAGACGCTGTTTATGTGAATTGAATCAGTATTTATCAATATGAATATGTTTTTGGCTTAATTTAATGCAAAATAATGATTATACAAAACCAGTCAAAAGTTTTTGAATAGTAGGTTTTTAATGTTTTTTTTTAAAGAAGTATCTTCTGTTCACAAAGCCTGCATTTATTTGATCCAAAGTACAGCAAAAACAGTCAAATTTTGAGAATTGTTTTACTATTTAAAATAACTGTTTTCTTTTTGAATATATTTTAAAATGTAATTTATTCCTGTGATTTCAAAGCAAAATCATTACTTAAGTTACAAACCCGATTCCAAAAAAGTTGGGACACTGTACAAATTGTGAATAAAAAAGGAATGCAATAATTTACAAATCTCATAAACTTATATTTTATTCACAATAGTATATAGATAACATCAATTGTTGAAAGTGAGACATTTTGAAAGTCATGCCAAATATTGGCTCATTTTGGATTTCATGAGAGCTACACATTCCAAAAAAGTTGGGACAGGTAGCAATAAGAGGCCGGAAAAGTTAAATGTACATATAAGGAACAGCTGGAGGACCAATTTGCAACTTATTAGGTCAATTGGCAACATGATTGGGTATAAAAAGAGCCTCTCAGAGTGGCAGTGTCTCTCAGAAGTCAAGATGGGAAGAGGATCACCAATTCCCCCAATGCTGCGGCGAAAAATAGTGGAGCAATATCAGAAAGGAGTTTCTCAGAGAAAAATTGCAAAGAGTTTGAAGTTATCATCATCTACAGTGCATAATATCATCCAAAGATTCAGAGAATCTGGAACAATCTCTGTGCGTAAGGGTCAAAGCCGGAAAACCATACTGGATGCCCTTAGACGGCACTGCATCACATACAGGAATGCTACTGTAATGGAAATCACAACATGGGCTCAGGGAATACTTCCAGAAAACATTGTCGGTGAACACAATCCACTGTGCCATTCGCCGTTGCCGGCTAAAACTCTATAGGTCAAAAAATAAGCCATATCTAAACATGATCCAGAAGCGCAGGCGTTTTCTCTGGGCCAAGGCTCATTTAAAATGGACTGTGGCAAAGTGGAAAACTGTTCTGTGGTCAGACGAATCAAAATTTGAAGTTCTTATTGTAAAACTGGGACGCCATGTCATCCGGACTAAAGAGGACAAGGACAACCCAAGTTGTTATCAGTGCTTAGTTCAGAAGCCTGCATTTCTGATGGTATGGGGTTGCATGAGTGCGTGTGGCATGGGCAGCTTACACATCTGGAAAGGCACCATCAATGCTGAAAGGTATATCCAAGTTTTAGAACAACATATGCTCCCATCCAGACGTCGTCTCTTTCAGGGAAGACCTTGCATTTTCCAACATGACAATGCCAGACCACATACTGCATCAATTACAACATCATGGCTGCGTAGAAGAAGGATCCGGGTACTGACATGGCCAGCCTGCAGTCCTTTCACCCATAGAAAACATTTGGCACATCATAAAGAGGAAGATGCGACAAAGAAGACCTAAGACAGTTGAGCAACTAGAAGCCTGTATTAAGACAAGAATGGGACAACATTCCTATTCCTAAATTTGAGCAACTTGTCTCCTCAGTCCCCAGACGTTTGCAGACTGTTATAAACAGAAGAGGGGATGCCACACAGTGGTAAACATGGCCTTGTCCCAACTTTTTTGAGATGTGTTGATGCCATGAAATTTAAAATCAACTTATTTTTCCCTTAAAATTATAAATTTTCTCAGTTTAAACATTTGATATGTCATCTATGTTGTATTCTGAATAAAATATTGAAATTTGAAACTTCCACATCATTGCATTCTGTTTTTATTCACAATTTGTACAGTGTCCCAACTTTTTTGGAATCGGGTTTGTACATGATCCTTCAGAAATCATTCTAATATTCTGATTTGCAGCACAAAAAAAACATTTATTCTTATTATTAAGTTGCAAACAGCTGAATATATTTTTTTCAGGTTTCTTCGATGAATAGAAAGTTCAGAAGAACAGCCTTTATCTGAAACAGATATATTTTGTAGCATTATAAATGCTACAATTTAAAGCTTACTTGCTAAATAAAAGTATTAATTTATATTAAAATTATTAAATTGTATTAAAATAGAAAACAGTTATTTTAAATAGCAAAAATATTTTACAATATTACTGCTTTTGCTGTATTTTGGGTCAAATAAACGCAGGCTTGGTGAGCAGAAGATAATTCTTTAAAAAAACAAAAAAATCTTACTGTTCAAAAACTTTTGACAGGTATTGTGTGTGTGTTATAAATGTGTAGTTATTTACAGTATAAGATTGGATCCGAACTGGGGTGTGGGGCTTTTTAATGCATTAAGTTAAAAGATGTTTGACTTTGTGTCTTGAGACACTGCACTTCTGGTTTAGACAGTGTAGACAGATGTTGCGGTTCAGTCTGCAGGAAGTGCTGATTAAAAGTGACAAAACAACTTAACACATGCTATTTACAGTTTAACACAAATGTTTTTTTTTTTTTTTACTGTATATACATTTTTTGAAGATGCAGTTGCTAAGGTGCTCCCAGTGGGTTTTAGTGTCAAGTCAAAAAGTCCCCACCCTCAAACCTCATTTAGACCGCTTTGACTTTCATTGCAAGTAAAGTTGCAGTAACTGGATGGAAGATTATATATATTTATACTAAGTTCTGAGGTGTGCAATTATTTTCAGGGAAACGCAAGGCGAACGTAGTTCCAAGCAGCTCTCTTGACCGAATTACAGTTCCTTATCACTTTGCCAAATGATTTCTGTTATTTCAAAGGTCTTACAACAGAAAAATAACCAAACCCCCCAATGACACTGGCCAAACAAATAAATACAGTAAACAAAAGGATAAAATCGACAGATCTTGTCCATGTTTTTGCCACAAAATTAAATTTTATTATGTACGGAAAGCACATAGCCTATTCTCTCTCTCTCGCTCTCGGTCTCTCCCTCACAGACACACATATAGTTTGCACACACCTTAACATAATCACTAATGTAGTTAGCACTACTCTGACGATTTTATCTGTAACATAATTTAAGAACTTCAAAAACTACATGACTTCTCACAAGCGATGTAACAACAATGGCACTGTTCGTGAAGAAAATGAACTTAAAGTCTCACTATAGACATTGCTGCCGATCACTGACTCACAGAGGTAACATTAATCTCTCTCTCTCTCTCTCTCTCTCTCTCTCATAACTTAGTCATTAACTGTATTAACTGCATTAGTCTGCTATCAACGGCTCAAGCGTCCGTTACGGTTTAAAATTACGTTTTGGAATTAGCAAGGGAGGCATTAGATGAGATGCGGAAGAAATAATCCTACTCACAATAGTGATTGAAGTAGAAAAAATGGACGAATGCCTTGAAATATATCATCTGATCGATGACTTGAGGTGTGGCAACCGAAGTATAAGAGGAATAATTGACTCCGCTTCAAGTCGTGACCGCATCGGGTGTGCATTATTTTTCTAATAATTCAACGGCTTGTTGTCAATGATTCCTTACATATATATATATGTATATGTCTTTACCTTGACTAAAGCTGTATATCCAGTCTCTTCAGCCGTCCACCAGGGTTGAGCACGAAGCCCTGGGACATTATACAGAGATCTCTGCCATACAGAGGCAAAGTGACCTCGCCGATGTCCAGCCTCATACCAGTCATAGGCCTAAACACAAAACAAAAAAACCAAACAAACACCAAATTCACTTTTTTCCTCTGTAAACTTCCTTTTATAATCTTACTCTTACTTTCATCTTACACTCTTGTCTCCTGTTCTCTGTAAAGCATCCCCAAGATGAAAGTAAAACCTTCCGTCATCAGTTCCTGGCTCTCCAGATTCCAAACCCTCCTAAGCACACATAAACATGGAGAACATATTTAATTACTTGTGTGTGTGTAATTGGAAGTATATGCTGTACATTTCTGTTCATAAAATCAGAATTACCCTGAGGTACGGTATGCTCTCTGCAATCTTGTTTTCGGATTTAAGTATGAAGCCATAATGCACTTTAGCAAATCCATCATGTGGGGCACGAGCTAAAACCTGAAGAGGAATTTCAAAAAGGGGGAAATTAGTAATCCACATCACATTGCTAAACATAATAACAACATAATAGCGATGCTTTACCTCCTCATATATTTGTTTTGCACGCTTGTTGTCACCCAGAAGCAGATGTGCCACTCCCAAGTCATTTTTTAAGCTCATGTCTTCTGGGAAAATCTGAACTAGCTTATCCAAAGTAGCCAAAGATCCTCGTGTACGACCTAAATGGGAACATGACAAAGGAACATCTCTTGGCAATGTTCTCATATTGTTATGGACAACAAACTATTGTTATTTTACAACAGTCAATGAGAAGTTACCATAATTCTATAGCTACATTACTTGTATACCTAAGAACTGTTGTCTGTCTGCACGTCTCTTTAATGTGGCTTTGATGAGGTCAGGTGGTACGTCTGGGAGCTCGGATACTTCTTTGTACGAATTCACTGCCTTCAGCAGCATCTCATTACTGCGCATTTTCTCAGCCAAATCATCTTCTGCCTGGAAACATATCACACTTCTCAGAAAAAATAACTATTTTGTTAAGGATTTTCTACTGAAGCAAAGTAATGACATTGACCATTATGTGACGTAAACAGTAATTTTAACTTTAATGATTATGTGTTACCTGGGCTTTGCCATATCGGCATCTCGGACTTTGTGGGAATTTCTGGACAAGATCTTCAAAAGCACGGAGGGATTCATCAATTTTCCCCTGAAATAAAGTAAGACAACTACTACAGTCTTTTTATTTTAGATAAAAGTTTGAAAAATATACACTGCCAAACTTTACAAAAACATTCTTCCAGTAACATCCCAAAATTATTTGAATTTTTTTTACAGTATAGAATCTTACCTTCTTGCGTAATTTCTCTGCAGCGTTGATCTCAGATTTGATTGTTTTGTCAAATTTATTAAAAAGTTTTGGTTTCTTCTTTTTGGCTGTAGAAGAATTCACTACAGCATTAAACTTAAAGTAACTTAAAATAACTTAATAAATCAAAGTAGTGTGTAATGTCTATTAGTATAGTGTTTTTCACTACAAGTATCTTTCAAGTATTTCAAAGCAGGCCAATTAAAAAAACTTGCACAAAACTTTTGAGACACATTTTTTTTGATTTCCCTCAAAAAGTGTGCTGAGTGTGGTGCTATCAGAATATTGTTCTGCTTAAACAGAACAACATTACAAGCAAGCTCAACATACCTTCCTTTTCTTCTTTGGACTCTACTGAGGGTTCTTCTGTTGTCTCAGTAATTGATTCAGGTGTGGAGACTGATGTAGGCACAGTTTGAGCTGCAGGTGGCAACTCTGGTGAAATTTGGTTTGCAGGTCTTGATTCCTCTGTTATGAACTCTAATGAAGGTTCAGCATCGGATGTAGACCCATGTGGAGTGTGTGATGTGGATTCTTTACAGGACACATATAGTGTACTTTAACATAAATATAATACAAAAAGTGCACATTACATAAACAATACATAAGTATTTTACTAAAATATTTATCTTACCTTTGTTTTCACCAGGTAGCGATTCTGTATGTAACTCTGAAATGGCACAAATGACAACAAAATTAAAAGAAAGAAATTAGTAAAATACTGCATTATATTAATGTACATTTATATATTTTATATAAACTATAAGTTTAATTTCAGTCTTTTCCATCATATTTGATTTGTCAAAGATAAATAGGAATTAAATGTGACCCTGGACCACAAAACCAGTCTTAAGTCGCTGGGGTATATTTGTAGCAATAGCCCAAAATACACTGCATGGGTCAAAATGATCGATTTTTTTATGCCAAAAATCATTAGTACATTAAGTAAAGATCATGTTCCATGAAGATATTTAGTAAATTTATTACTGTAAATATATCAAAACTTCATTTTTTATTAGTAATATGCATTGATAAGAACATCATTTGGACAACTTTAAAGGCGATTTTCTCAATATTTAAATTTGTTTGTGCCCTCAGATTCCAGATATTGAAATAGTTGTATATCATCCAAATATTCCCAGCTCTTAACAAACCATACATCAATGGAAAGCTTATTTATTCAGCTTTCAGATGACGTATAAATCTCAATTGTGAATAATTGACACTTAAGACTGGTTTTGTGGTCCAGGGTCACAAATAGTCTAGATTTTTTATTTTTCATGAACTGACCTTTATCTTCTCTCAATATACAAACTTTACAAAACTCAGAACATAGATGCATAAAAATGACTCCTACAGGGGGTGCTACAACTGGAAATCACCATTAAGCATATGATCAGTGCAGTTGAAAACTGGTATTCATCTTCTTTGTTGGACATTGTAACATATGCGCTAATATAACTTGAATAAAGACTTAACAAATTACAGAGGATTTATTTGATTTTAGAGAGAAAAAAAATCTGCCACAAGATGTCTATGGAGGAAATTTTTAAATAAATATCACTCGCATTTATGTATGTATGTATGCATATATATATATGTATGTATGTATGTACATATATATATACACATACACAAACATCCAACAGGAGCCGATCAAAATTCAGTAGCTTAAAATGAAATCTAAATGGCTGACTGATATGATATTTGGCATCTCTTTTGATTTCTTCAGTGTCCCCAAATTAGTTGATCATGTGTATTCTACATAAAAAAAATATGTTTTCCCCCCATAATTTTAAGTTACCTACTTTTTACATTAATCTACGTTTTCAAACTCACCCTAGGCTGTTTGTTTCAGTCACACAAAATTATGTATTCACTATAGTGAGGCACTTATAAATGAGGTTATCAGAATAATTATTATTTGTGAAGATATGGGCCACCCAGGGGTCTAACAGCAATATATACTGTTTATTAATAATAATTAAAAAAAATCTACTATTTCTACCAAAGGAAACAGCAGGGGCCTCATTTATAAAATGTTGTGCAGAACCCATCCTACATTTGATCTTATGATAATTTCTCAAATATGCGTAAATGTGATTCATAGAATGAACGTACGCACAGAAAATGCACGTACACCTCTATTTCAGATGTGAAATCTATGAATTGCAAATTATCTTGAACTTGCGCACAACTGAATGGATTCAGCTTTCTGCCTTGTAAACGACTCCTAATTAATGTCATTAACATATAAAAGATCACCAGTCATCGTCCAAATTCTTTAATTTAGAACAGCGAGCTGCAGTACTACGACAAGAAAAAGTGTGTATGTCTACTCAGACCTTGACGTGACGCTACTGTCACACACTGGTTCAAGGTTCAAGGTTCTTTTATTCGTCACATACTCAATTATACAGGATATAATCAGTAGTGAAATGTAAATCAGGACAGGTCCGCTCAATGGACAGCGCAAAAAAAATAAATAAACATGAAACATAACAAGAGAATATATATAAATATAGGTAAGAATAAAATAAAAATTAAAATAAGAAAAAAATAAGGGGTAAAATGTGCAATGAAATAAAATGTGCAATACAGTATACTGTGGACTTAATAAATAATAATATAAACAGGGATGTGCAAGAAGAATGTGCAAACAGCAAGAAGAATGTGCAAACAAGGTTGTACCGGGTATGTACACATTAAATTGAGACATGTAAATGTTATGAGACCGAGTTTGAGTTTACGAGCCTGATGGCCTGAGGGAAGAAGCTCCTCCTCAGTCTCTCAGTTTTTGCCATCATGCTCCTGAAACGGTTGCCAGATGGCAGTAAAATGAAGAGATGTTTACCGGGGTGATTTGAGTCCTTGGTTGATTTTTACAGCTCTGTTTTTGCAGCGTTTGAGGTAGATGTCCTGCAGAGATGGGAGAGCAGACCCTGAGATGCGCTCCGCTAAGCTCACGACTCTCTGCAGAGCTTTGCAGTCCTGGTTTGTGGCGTTACTATACCACACTGAGATGCACTGAGTCAATACACTTTCTATGGCCCCTGAATAGAAAGTTTTCAGGATAGCTGGTGAGACCCTGAATTTCCTCAGCTGTCACAGATGGTACAGTCTTTGCCTGGCTTTCTTGACCTGAGTTTGAGTGTGTGTAGTCCAAGTCAGGTCCTCGGAGATGTTTACACCGAGGTACTTGAAGCTGTTCACCCTCTCCACAGGGGTCCCACTGATCACAAGAGGAGTGTAGGGCCGCTGCTGTCTCTTCCTGCAGTCTACAATCAGCTCTTTAGTTTTGCTCACGTTCAGAGAGAGACAGTTGTCCTGGCACCATAATGTAAGTCTCTCTACCTCATCCAAGTATGCGGTCTCATCATTGTTGGAAATGAGGCCCAGAACCACAGTATCATCAGCAAATTTAACAATAGAGGTGGAGCTGTGAGAGGACACACAGTCGTGTGTGTAGAGAGAGTAGAGCATGGGACTCAGGACACATCCCTGTGGGGCTCCTACATTCAGGGTGATGGAGTTGGAGGTGAACTGGCCCATTTTCACCACTTGTGGTCTGCCGGTGAGGAAGTCTTGAATCCAGTCACAGAGTGAAGTGTTTAGGCTGAGGTCTGAGAGTTTGACAGCTAGCTTGGTGGGGACTATAGTATTGAAAGCTGAGCTATAGTCAATGAATAGCAGCCTGACATAGTTGCCATTTTTGCTGTCAATGTGTGAGAGGGACGAATGCAGGACCTGAGAGATGGCATCGTCAGTAGACCTATTTGGGTGGTAGGCAAACTGAAGAGGGTCCAACGTAACAGGGATGGAGGAGCAAATGTGTTTCTTTAAATGTCTCTCAAAAACCTTCATGACTGTTGATGTGAGGGCAACTGGGCGATAGTCATTCAGGCAAGAGGGTTTACTGTTCTTAGGCACAGGGATGATGACAGATTTTTTAAAAGAGGTTGGAACCACAGAGGTAGCGAGGGACTCATTAAAGATGGAAGTAAACAAACCAGCAAGCTGATCAGTGCAGGACCTCAGAACGCGGCCAGTAATCCCATCAGGTCCGGCTGCTTTCCTGACGTTCACTCCCTTTAGTTCCCTCCGAACCTCGTCCTCTGACAAGGTGAATACATGATCATCGCTGCTCTGTCTGCTGCTTCCTGACGCGCTGATCGGCAGAGTCATGCTGCCGCCATTACATTCAAAGCAGCTATAGAAGGTGTTTAGCTCTTCGGCCAGCAACGGATCTGCTCTCACCTCTGCGGAGGAGTTATTTCCAGAAGAACAGATGGTCTTCAGTCCCTGCCACATGCGTCGAGAGTCATTGAGCTGAAAATGTGACTCAATTCTCTTGAGTTTAGCAACTCTAACTGCATGTCGGAGAGCATAGCACGATGCTTTGTACTCGCTCATGTTTCCTGACAAAAGACCAGCATTGTATGCGGCAGTGCGATGGTTAACTGCATCACGGATTGTTCTGTCCACCCACGGTTTCTGATTGGAGAATGTCCTTATTGTTACTGTTTCAGTGGCTTGCTCGGTTAACGTGTTGAATTCGCTGACGTCAGATGAACTCGCCCGGAACATGTCCCAGTCGATGTCATCAAGAGCCGCCTGTAGCATAGCTTCTGAGTGGGAGGACCAGCGCGTCACTTCCCTCTCCACCGGGGGTTCCTGAACGATCCTTTGTTTATATTCCGGTGTGAGGAAAATGGCGGCATGGTCCGATTTGCCAAAAGCCGGCAGGGAACGAGCTTTGTAGGCATTCTTAAACTGAGTGTAGCAATGATCCAGTGTATTCGGTCCTCTAGTAGGACAGGATACATGTTGGTGAAAGTTCGGCATGACCTTCTTGAGGTTGGCTTTGTTAAAGTCCCCCGCGATGATGGAGGCAGCGTCAGGGTGTTTATTGATGTAGCCGCTGAGCTCATCGTATAGTTTGGACAAAGCCAAGCTAGTGTCTGCCTGTGGTGGAATGTAAACGGCAGTAACGACGATTGATGAAAACTCCCGGGGCAGATAGAATGGGCGGCAGATAATGGTGAGATGTTCCAGATGAGGCGAGCAGGAACGTGACAGAATGGAGATATTCCTGGGGTCACACCATTTCTTGTTAATCATGAAACACACTCCACCACCTTTGGTTTTTCCGGCCTTGGCTGTTCTGTCCATCCGTAAAACAGAAAAGTTATCAGACGGCCTTACAGCCGTGTCCGGGACCGACGGCGTGAGCCATGTTTCAGTCAAACAAAGGATGTTACAGTCCCTTATGTCTGGATGGAGAGGCATACGAGGATGAGTAAAGTAAAGAGTTTCTTTATTTAAATAAACCGAAGGCAACCGCAACAGGTAAGTGCAATAACTAAGAAATCAATGAAGCTCAATAAACTGAGGAATTAGTAGTCCTTATCTCTCCCCTTAGTAGAGTCCACTGGAGGAAGACATCAACAGAGCAACAGGGATCCAGCAGGTAGGTGATGAGACAGATGAAGAGCTTGTAACCTCGAGACCAGACAATGAGTGTTTGGGATGAGTGCAGTTTTATAGAGAGCTTGATTGGTGGTAACAGGTGAGGAGGATTCCCTCAGGTGTGAGTGATTTGACTGAGTGCAGGTGAGTGACCAGAGGGATGCTGGGAAATGCAGTGCAGTTGAACGTGACAGCTACGCACTTTTCCATGTCAAAGGCAGTTTTTGCAAACATGAGCATTGGCGTGGATTAAAGCATACACACACTCTAAGATCAAATCTGTGCATATGCACACTTTATAAATGAGGCCTGAGAGTTGAAGGCCATAATACTAATATTGTCAGAAAATTTGAAATCATTTAAGCTCTCAGATTAAAATCGGTGCAAATAGTTCAATAAATTTACTTTAATTAAAAAATAAATAAAATCATTCATTAGTTTAATATTGTTTAATGCAACATATTTGCAAATAGGATCTGTGATCGTAAAGGCTTTAGGTCATTAAATAATGCTTACATTTTTTGATATCCTAAGCAGGGGTGTCAAACTCAGTTCCTGGAGGGCCGCAGCCCTGCAGAGTTTAGTTCCAACCCTGTTCCAACACACAAACCATGTAGTTTTCAATTGCGCCTGAAGGACTTGATTAGTTGGATCAAGTGTGCTTAATTAGGGTTGGAGCTAAACTCTGCAGGGATGTGGCCCTCCATGAATTGAGTTTGACACCCCTGTCCTAATGGTCCTCAACTCTGGCCCTCAATATCCACTTTCTTGCAGATTTTTGATACATCCTTGATCAAACTGACCTGCCTGTGACTTTCTAGTAATCCCCAAAGATTGAATTAGGTTTTTCAGTTTTATTTGGTTAAGGTTGAAGCTAAACTTGCAGGACCAGGGACCTCGAGGGCCAAATGTGAGAACCTCTGTCCTAATAATATATATTTTTTTTTTCTAGTTTCTAGACATGACTAAATGTAGTTTCGTGGAACTCGAACTCAGGACACACAAAGCACAACGGCACGCTTCTCATGAGGGTATTGGCAACAACACAGCCTGTCTGGCTTTTAGAATGATTTATCCTAGGTTGTTTGCCTGATCAGAACGAAAACAATGAAAAAATAAAATAAAATAAATACAAATCTTTAGCTTTGGCCAAATGTAGATCTTATGTGACAGAAAAATGTAGTCAAAAAAGTTTGGCAGAGGCCGTTTACACAAACTCCACCCACCAACGTGTAATTGGGCTAGTCAACAATACAAAAACTGGCTGTCATATGTAAGCTCTAATGGCGTAGATGGTAAAGCGCATACCGTAGTCTTTTGATGCGATCGACCAGGGTTCAAACTTGCCTTTTGCCGAACTT
This sequence comes from Ptychobarbus kaznakovi, assembly GCA_027422405.1. Taxonomy (NCBI): domain Eukaryota; kingdom Metazoa; phylum Chordata; class Actinopteri; order Cypriniformes; family Cyprinidae; genus Ptychobarbus; species Ptychobarbus kaznakovi. Next base: position 17,283 of record JAPDDN010000346.1, read on the forward strand.
TTTTCCCTATCTTTTAAAATCTCATCACATCAGAAAGGCATTTATTTCCAATACAAATAAAGGAAATAATCCTTGTTGAAAAAGTTGAAAATAAAGTATCGCGGGTAGGGTTAGTGTAGGTGTAGGGAGGGCTATATTGTCCCAATAATGTTATTATTGCATACTATTTTATAATGTATTACAATACTGAGGTGCAGATAATTTCACACTAGCATACATAGCAGACATTTTTTCTATTTTAACATATAGCAATCTACAGCTATTTGTCTTTAGTGTAAATAGCATGTGACAAAAAATACTGCTATTTTCACTTAGTGTAAATAGTATCTCTCGTTAAGAAATTATGCTATTTTCCCTAATATATAATTGCTATTTACACTTAGTGCAAAACAATATGTTATTTGCATTGCAAAATGTCAAAAATGATCTGAGGCTGTATCTCTGGAAGGTACTTTGGCTATGAAGGTAGATCAGTAGCAAAACTCGAGAACTTGTCACATTAATATTTGTATTTGTAAATGGAAATTTACACGCAGAGTCCTGATGCGAAAAGCTGAATCTTTCGATTTGCACACACAGACAATAATCAAAACACCCGTGTTTCGAAGTTGAAGTTGCAGATTAATAGTTACAAATGTGTAAAATGGCATTCACATAAACAAAATGACAGACACAAATGTGTGAGACATATTTACATTTGCACTTTACTTCAGTTTCGCTGTACAACCTCAAGTCGGCGCTTACAACCTCTCAGATCTGGCAGTACAAGTTCAAATCCTAGCGCTTTGACTTTTGCTACTACTTTTGCGATATTCCTGTTGCAAAACTGACTTGTGCACTTGTAAATGCAGACGCGAGAGAGCAGAAGGGGGTGGGGGGGTTGAAGCCGTTTTATTGGTCGATGCCTGACCAATGAACAACGCCAGCCAGTGCGACTTGGTATGCTGGAAATAAACATTTTTATGCATATATATAAGTTATTTTTACAACCCTTGGACAATATTTTCATTAAATATCATTAGTTTTAACAGGATTTTATATTACAGTAAAAGAGTAGCAAAGTCGTTTATTGGTTGGAGTCAGCCAATGAAATGGGACGTTTTTTGTAAGCGATGAGTCACTACAAAGAGCAGATCGCGCCGTTTTGGTGGTTAAGGTAGCAGCCTGTCATCTTGATTATTATTGTTGCATTTTACGTGAATGCAACTTATATTGTTTTCTTTCTACAGAAGCAGAATTCAGAAATAGAAAGTGCTGTAAGGACTCTGTTTAGCTGCAGTTAACAATAACTCATATATATGCATCAAATTTTTTATTTCCAGCATACCAAGTAGCACTGGCTGGCGTTGTTCATTGGTCAGGCATCGACCAATAAAACGGCTTCAACCCCCCCACCCCCTTCTGCATTTACAAGTGCACAAGTCAGTTTTGCAACAGGAATATCGCAAAAGTAGTAGCAAAAGTCAAAGCGCTAGGATTTGAACTTGTACTGCCAGATCTGAGAGGTTGTAAGCGCCGACTTGAGGTTGTACAGCGAAACTGAAGTAAAGTGCAAAAGTAAATATGTCTTAGACATTTGTGTCTGTCGTTTTGTTTATGTGAATGCCATTTTACACATTTGTAACTATTAATCTGCAACTTCAAATTCGAAACATGGGTGTTTTGATTATTGTCTGTGTGTACAAATCGAAAGATTCAGCTTTTCGCATCAGGACTCTGCGTGTAAATTTCCATTTACAAATACAAATATTAATGTGACAAGTTCTCGAGTTTTGCTACTGATCTACCTTCATATTTGGCAGACTGACATGACATTTAATATTTGAAATATTCCCCTAACAACGTTGCATCAATTTCATCGCCAAAATTATGTTCAGTCGACATTTCTGCCATAACCCTGTTTTTTTGTTTTTTATTATTTTCTGTCATAAAAGTGAATGTACATCAGAGATGTCTTGCAGACACCAAACTTGGATGGTTCCAAATATGCACTTCTACTGGGCACTTCTACCAACACTAGATGGCACTCTCTCGTTTGGCTCTCAACGGAGGCGGTCGCATTTTTCCACTCCCCGTCCTCCCTCATTTTCCCTGCTTGCTTCTTTTGTCTCGTCTCATCTATTGAGAGACTCTCTCTGCACGGCTCTCCAAACTAGAAGATTATGGATTTGATCAACTGGTCTCTCAGTGCAATTGACACCATCTTCTCGACGAGAAGCCTGGGTTCTGGGGAACCTGACTGCCCCGACGGAACGTTCGCAGCGGGTTATACGATGGACGCTTGGGAGTATGTCTGTTTATCGTATGTCTTGCGGCTCTTTCCGTGGAGGACAGTGAAGATATCTACCTATTCGGAACCATGATAACAGGTATTTTGCTGATTGGATTAGGCTTTGCCCTGGGTTATCGGAAAATTCAGAAGACGGGAACAGCTGTCCAAAGTCTCACAAGACTGCCCGTTATGATTGAAGCTGTGGGAAGAGCGGTCAGACTGAGACTATTAACCGAAACATGGATTCTATCACGAAGAAGCTCACGGCTTTGCAAGCGAAAATTTATGCTTTCGGAGACCAGAATGGACAGAGAGAATAGCTGTGAAGGAATGCAGCTACTCGCCCCAAAGACAAAACAAATCAATCTTATCTTTTCTGGCTCCCCCGTACCAGCACCGGCCTCGGCCAAGGTCGTGCTGGATAACTACCCTGGGAAGAGCGCTGCAGTGAGACTCTCTTGCTCCCTCCCCGATTACAGACATTCACTTCCCCTCCCCCCATCCCTCGCCTCCGTCGCTTTGAAACCCACCAGCCTGACAGGCGGGTCTGTGGCCAGCGCCGAGAATGGCCGCGGGTCCGGACGGCTGCCTGCTGGAGCTGGATCACTTCCCCTGTTGCAAAGTGTGTCTATGGTTTATGTGCTTTTGCTGAGGTGTTTTTTTCCTGTTCTCACACTGTACTCCCCAAGGAGCATAGTCTGGGGGTTATTTTTTTTTCTCCTCACTTTCCTCGTGTTATGCTGTAATTTTCTTCAATTCCCTGTCTTCCTGTCCTGTCCACCCCCTTGTCATATATGTATGTTATGTATGGGCAGGTTGATGGCCTATTTCACTGGTACTTGTGACTAAGTGACAATAAAGGGTTACTACACTATAATAATGTATTCTGCACCATTACTCTGGAACCCTAGTGGTGTGACACTGGCATGAACAGAGAGACGCAGAGCTTACCAAGTATCTAAGGATGTTAGGGGTGCTACAACCTAAGTTCCACCAAACTGTGAATATGAAAATTGGTATTCATCTTCTCTTGAGGACATCCTAACATAGTCTTTAATATGACTGCAGCAGCCAATCAAAATTCAGTGGCAAGTGAGGTCAAATTTGTATGGACTACTTATTACAAAAATTGACATATTTGTACACGTGTGAGAATAACGGTGTAAATTATTGTTTCTTTTAAATCCTTGGTTTAAGCTCTAACAAGAACATATCTAAATTTTTTTAATCTATGCAATTTATTCACCATTCTAATTTTCAAAACCTACTTTTTCTAATCGTTTAGTAGATCTGACATATTAAGTAATTCTGAGGAAACATGCATGATTTCTTGAATTTCTGATTTTGGGGTACTAACAGTAAACAATGTGCTATTTTTAATTGTTTGCTTGTGTTCTGTGTGAATAAGTTCTGATCCTCAATCCTCGATGTTCTATTGTTTTGAAAATACGGCATTGCCTGTATTTTGAGGCTTGGGCAGCGTATACCATGGAACCCTAGTCTGTCATGGCATGAAGAATTGCTTCAATCATTTCCTTACCTTTTTCTCCTAAGGGGTTCTCGGGTGATGCCACCATAAGAGGCTTCTCAGTCAGACCTGTATGAATGTTGAGTAAAATCAGACACATTGCCAGCAAGAGGAAAGAAAAAAAAAACACTTCTATCAAGGACAAAGGTTATTTCTGCAATGGAATTCTACTAAATGTACCATACATTTTTTTTAAGTATTGCTATCATTACTTCATATAAAAAGTCTATTCATCTTGGGTTGTTAAGAATACAAATAAACTCATCAACGCACACACAAATGAGTAAACCTGACCATGTATTAATCAGAAAAGTATAATTTAAATAAGGGAGACAATTTTTTTATATATTTGAGGCAGTTACCCTGATACTTGTTTAGAACATTTAACCACACACTTTAGTTTCAGAGAACATACTTGATAAACCATGTCAATGAATATATTAGCAAATAAAAATAACTTCACTTTCAGTACTTTATCTTATCCTAGTTAAATATACATGTCTTTTTTCCTGAAAACATTTGTTCTGTAACATTATCAAAGCATAGCTGTTTGTTGAAACAGACACATAACCTGACTAGACGGAGTAATAGCAGATGGGAAAATTGCTTAGCAGGTTTATTTATTTTCAGAAATCTATCTAGAAACATTACTTGTGTCTGTTTGGTAGCACTAGTGGTAAATAAATAACACACTTCAACACACTAACAACATTCTACTATATCATTATTGTTACATGATTAAATCTTAAAATGTTTCACACAACAAAACGTTTCACACAATAATAAATGGTTATCCATCAAAGAACTGATAAGTTCAAGGTCTTACTATACTGAACAAAATAAACCCAAATGTAAACACATAAATAAAACATCAGTTAAAAAACAACAAATACAATTTAGCAGACATCGTCTGAACTGAAAATGTTGCTTAAACAAAATGTTTAAAGAAAGCAGGTTAGACATACAACTAACGACTGCAGACAACTCCTGAATAAATATGAGCAAACTTGATCCTCATTTTAGCTGCACAGCTTCACTTACTGAACTTCAGTAGTGTATCTTCACCTCATTACACTGTTAAAAATAAAGGTGCTTCACGATGCCATCTGAAGAACCTTTCCGTTTCTTTGTGGTGAAAGAAGGTTCTTCAGATTATAAAAAGGTAAGGAAGAGATGGTTCTTTAAAGAACCTTTGGTTCTCTTCTTTTGAACCAAATGGTTCTTTGTGGAACCAAAAATTGTTATTCTATGTCATCGCTTGAAGAAACTTTTGAAGCAACTTTATTTTTTAAGAGTGTAGCTCTTTGGCTCAGTAAAAGCAGAACTGATGTTTGATCAGAACTCAGTCATAATCTGACATTTGTAGCATTTCAGACTTTGTTCACACTGCATTCAAGTATAATTTGTTTTTCAAATATGACCTTTTAGGACCAACTGTCTGCACTGCCATTTTGCAAGTAAACAGATGAAATTGGATCAATTTGTTCAGTGAATCTAAACTGAATATCATAGTAATTATTTAAGTGCTAGCAAGAGACTTTCTTCAACAAGAAGTGAGAACAGCTGTCAGTGTGAATAGAGATGATAAAAACAAACAAACAAACAAACAAACAAAAAATCTGCATATGTTCGTAATTGCATCTCACAGTGGTGCTGAACTTTGTTTTCATGAACACAAAATGTTTAAAACTACTCTGTCATATACTCATTAAAAAAATAAATAAATGCTACAATCAATGTCATAGTTCACTATATGAACAAAATCAGGCACATCTTTACACTTTGTGTTGTGACATATATGCCATGTCGCAAATTAAAAACAAAAACAATGAAATATGATGAGATTTCAGATTCAAGTGCAATTTCAAATCATTACTGTATTTTAAGTCACTAAATGGATTTGAGTTAGCAGCACCCTTACTTACCCCTCTTTTAATGCAATTGTGTCAGCAGTAGGGCTAGTCCGAAAACCATTTATTTTAACTTCAAAGCCGAATATTCGAAGCTTCTGAGGGAGGGGCTGAACATATTCTTCTCTCTAATAAAGGCAAGAATCTGTTTGCATTTGCATTATATGCTGAGAACCATTCATTCAATCGATTTCATGCGTGGCGGGTGTGTTGCGGCAGACCCAAGGGAGTGCAGTGTTGCATTTTGTTGCAATATGGACACACGGACACGTTAAGAATGAATAAACTTTTAATAAACTACAGAACAGCACGAGCCGGAAGTGGCACGCACTACGCGGCCAGGGCTTATATGCTCCGAGAATGGACACTGCACTAGTGATACAAAACACACAGGTCTTTTAAGAGCAATAGTTTTAATAAGGTAGCCTAACATTTTTCTAACAAACAAATCACTCCCAAATCAGAAATTAGTAGCACAGTAATTACTGACACCGTAAAGGATAGGCTATATAAATAAAAGAAGAATGAAAAATAATTGAACGAAGTTCAACGAACTGTAATAAATAAAAGACACGGTAGCATACTTTCAATACCAGCACCACACATTTTAATTAACAAACAGTTAATTAATAAAATTAAATGTATTCCCTTACATAGAATGAAACAAATTCTCTTTCTATTTTTATTGCTCGTTCGTTCTTACACTTTGGAAATACAAAGCATCAAGCATCAGCCAGCCTAATGTTGCCTTGTTCTGTTTAGCCTAATACAGTTTGTTTTATTCTATATAGACAGCTCACATTTCAATTAACAAACTATTTATTTACAATGTCAAACTTTCAAATAAATCACAATCAGGTTGCATGCTACCTACTTAGTCTACCTACACTCTTTTCATGTTGTGTGCGTCTCCCACACAGCTGAGGTCTTCGGCATTTTTGCCTTTTCTTCCAGATGAACTGAATCATGATGTTCATGACGTTCACTCATGGGCGATTCATATTCAAGCGCGAATGAAAGCCGTTTTGCGGAGGATGCCAGGATGCCAAAAAATATTTGAATCTCAAAATTGAAAATCGAATGCCAACCCACCGAACAAATATTCTAATATTCTGGTCCAGCCCTAGTCAGCAGTCATAGAGGCTCCTAAGTCAAGTTTACACCTGGCATTAATGTGTAACTTAAGAATCTGGTTTCCATTTCCCTTCTTTCAAATGTTTCTACAATATAGGATGTTATTAAGAATTGCAAAATCTCATTGTGCTAAAAGCGTGTTTGTTTATCTCTGAACCAGATGAACGTGGCAACCTTTTTTTACCTTGGTTATTGTACGTATTGCGACATTTCAGAAAGCGTAATGCTCTGTTACATATAATAAAATAACATACCACTACACTACAGGGTACATTACACTCTACCTTAAACCTAACTGACAATGTTAACAAAAGCATATGTGAGATAAAAAAAAAGTTTTTTCCGTTTTTTTAGCTGTTAGTTTTTCTGTTTGGCCGATAAGTTTTGGAAGCAGTTCTTAATGAGTTTACCGTCTTAACAGCTCTTATCTAGTAATTATATTAAAGTTATTATAGTATAGTTCGCTTTAAATCTGCCATCAGCCACCTTGTTCTCTAAGATACTGGCATCGGCCATCAAAGAATCCATATCGAATTGTGTAAAGAACCACTTGAAAACTCCCCTGTAATCATATGTGTAAAAAAGAAAAAAAAAATTCTTGGTGTTTTACCGCCAATACCGTTAATTTCAGCTGGAAACTGCAGTGAACTGTATGTGTATATTACTTTCTTTTTTTTAAGATCATGACTGGGTTGTTTTTTTCTTTACTGAAGATGTCTACAAGATCATTGTAGTTTATGGTAATATGAGTGGGCATCTGGGACTCACTGCTTTCTATACTGCTTAGGGAAACAGGCAAGGGAAATTAATATGTATTTACATGTTCATTAAAAGGGGTCAAATTTTTATCCTAAACCAGACCACCACCAAACTTTTGTGGTTTGAGAGATCTTGGGTGCATTAACGTCACCTGGATTTTAATTGTGATTTGATCCACAAAAACAGATTAATGCCATGTGTAAAGGAGCCCTGAATACTGTACAGTCAAGATATGCTAACTACAAAATGCTGCTAACTACATTGAAACAAAAAGTGTAAACTTTCAATTGATATTTCATTCCGCAAATAGAGCAGTTTTTATCTGGCAATAAAACATATTAGAGTATAATACATATTAATAAATATTCACAGAGTAAAATTATTAAAACACACATTTATATAACTTTATATAACTTATATAATTATAACTATTTTTTTAAATTCAGTCTGGACTTCTGTGCAGGCTAAATCACTTATCGCAGAGCTGTTCGACTCGGTTTCCTTGAGTCCCCCAACACTGCACATTTTGAATATGTCCCATTTCAGACCTTGGTGTCTACTAATGAGGTGATGACGTGAATCAGGGGGGTTTGATTAAGGAGAAATGCTAAATGTGAACGGTTAGAGATGGCTCAGGGAACAGGGTTGAAAACCACTAGCTTGCTGGATCTAAGAAATCATGTTTATTTACATGAAACATCCAAGCGAACCGATTGACTGAGTCAAACCTTCCAACACAGTGAGTTGACAGTTGGGTTATTACCTCCTTCACTCAGCTGCATGGGACCAACAGCCGTGTGGTGTTTTGTTTTATTACACCACTAGTTAAAATGTAGCTTGTTAGCATTTCGAACAGCTGTCACTGTCACTAAAAACCATTAGTAGTAATGCTACTTTTAGTTATTTACTTTGGAGTTTTTTTTTATTTCCAATCATATCTCACAGTTATGGCAGTTTACTATTATTTCTTGATATTTTTTTTCGAAGATTTAAGTAAACCACGAGTAGATATTTTCTCGGCTCTGGTATTTTTTTCATCTGCTGATTCTTTTTCATTTCCTGATTGATCCATATTTTGTCCATGAGCTTTTTTATTTAATTTAGCCTCTTTTTCTTGTTTGTAATTGTTCACATTTTCTTTTTCCTCCTTTACATCTTTCTCGGTTTGCCCCTTTGGTGCACTCTCTTTTACTTCATTAAGCCTTTCTTTCTCTGCTTTCTCTTTCTCCAGTCTTTGTTTTTCTGCTTTTTCTTTATCGAGTCTCTCTTTTTCTGCCTTTTCTTTAGCCAGTCTTTCCTCTTTTGCCTTTTCTTTCTCAAGCTTTTCTTTTTCAGCTTTCTCAAGTCTTTCTTTTTCTGCTTTGTCTTTAGCAAATCTTTCTTTTTCTATTTTTTCTTTGGCGAGTCTCTCTTTCTCTGTCTTTTCTTTGGCCAGTCTTTCTTTTTCTGCTTTCGATTTCTCTGCTTTCTCTTTCTCCAGTCTTTCTTTTTCTTTAGCAATTTTCTCTTTTTCTGCCTTTTCATTGGCCAGTCTTTCTTTCTCTGCTTTCTCTTTCTCCAGTCTTTCTTTCTCTGCTTTGTTTTTAGCAAGTCTCTCTTTTTCTGCCTTTTCATTGGACAGTCTTTCTTTCTCTGCTTTGTTTTTAGCAAGTCTCTCTTTTTCTGCCTTTTCATTGGACAGTCTTTCTTTCTCTGCTTTCTCTTTCTCCAGTCTTTCTTTCTCTGCTTTGTTAGCAAGTCTCTCTTTTTCTGCCTTTTCATTGGCCAGTCTTTCTTTCTCTATTTTCTCTTTATCCAATCTTTCTTTTTCCACTTTTTCTTTAGCAAGTCTCTCTTTTTCTGCTTTTTCTTTAACGAGTCTCTCTTTTTCTGCCTTTTCATTGGCCAGTCTTTCTTTCTCTGCTTTCTCTTTCTCCAATCTTTCTTTCTCTGCTTTTTCTTTAGCCAATCTTTCATTTTCTGCCTTTTCTTTGGCCAGTCTTTCTTTTTCTGCTTTCTCTTTCTCCAATCTTTCTTTTTCTGCTTTTTCTTTAGCAAGTCTCTCCTTTTCTGCCTTTTCTTTGGCCAGTCTTTCTTTCTCTGCTTTCTCTTTCTCCAATCTTTCTTTCTCTGCTTTTTCTTTAGCGAGTCTCTCTTTCTCTGCCTTTTCTTTGGCCAGTCTTTCTTTTTCTGCTTTCTCTTTCTCCAATCTTTCTTTCTCTGCTTTTTCTTTAGCCAATATTTCCTTTTCTGCCTTTTCTTTGGCCAGTCTTTCTTTTTCTGCTTTCTCTTTCTCCAATCTTTCTTTTTCTGCTTTTTCTTTAGTGAGCCTCTCTTTCTCTGCCTTTTCTTTGGCCAGTCTTTCTTTTTCTGCCTTTACTTTTTCAAGTTTTTCCTTTTCTGCTTTTTCTTTAGCCATTTTTTCTTTTTCTGCTTTTTCATTGGCCAGTCTTTCTTTTTCTGCTTTCTCTTTCTGCAGTCTTTCTTTCTCTGCTTTTTCTTTAGCAAGTCTCTCTTTTTCTGCCTTTTCATTGGCCAGTCTTTCTTTCTCTGCTTTCTCTTTCTGCAGTCTTTCTTTCTCTTCTTTCTCTTTCTCCAATCTTACATGTTCTGCCTTTTCTTTCGCAAGTCTTTCCTTTTCTGCTTTTTCTTTAGCCATTTTTTCTTTTTCTGCCTTTACTTTTTCAAGTTTTTCCTTTTCTACCCTCTCTTTCTCCAGTTTTTCTTTCTCCGCTTTTTCTTTAGTGAGTCTTTCTTTCTCCACTTTTTCTTTAGTGAGTCTTTCCTTTTCTGCTTTCTCTTTCTCCATTTTTTCTTTGGCTAGTTTTTCTTGTTCCACTCTTTCTCTCTCTGCTTTCTCCTTGGTTAGTTTCTCCTCTTGTTCTCTTTGTATTCGTTCCTCTTGAAGCTTAGCTCCTGCCTCTTCTTTAACTTTTTTGGCAGCAAGGGCAGTTTGTCTCTCCTCTTCCTCTTGAGCCAAAACACTACGGACCTCAGCAAGGGCTAGTTTGGCAATCTTTTTGGCTTCAATCTTCTCATGAATAATTCGTAGCTGCTCCTTCAGAGCTACTTTCAGCTTTCGCCCAATATCCCTGGTAGGGTGTTCTGAGAATGAGTGGGACAAAAATTCACATCTCAGAAGGCTCATCAATCCCATGCCCCATGCAAACACACATATTATGTGATTGAGCTCTCTTAAGTCTGTGAATAACTGTCTTACTGTCTATAATTCATGAGAAAGGAAAATCCACTTCATCCAATTCATCTCTTTCATCAATTAGGATTTTCATGATGATGTTCAGTTTATTTGTCAATTTTACTGCTTTAGTATTTTATTGATTAAGTGATAGTTTGAAAAGACTCCAATTGTTTTCATTCATGCAACTGATAAAAAATATTGCATTGTTGTGCAACTTATGTCCCTTCTAAACACACACACATAATTTTTACGTATATATGAACAGAAACATAGACATCATGTGTTCTGCAGAAAAAATGTCATGCAGGTTTTGGAACAACATGAGGGTGAGTATATCATGACACAATTATGTTTGAGCAATTCTGAAGCTAATTTATTATGCTACTAACTCCATAACTCATGCTAAGTACCTCTGTCTTTTTTAAGCCCCACTTCTTTAGGTCTCTCATCTGCATTGAAAGAGGGGCAAACAGAACTTAGAAGAAAGAATGACCTGGAAAGATGTGTAATTGTTGCAACTGCCAAGTTACAGAACACATGCTTTACTAAAATCCAACATTCAGCACAATCTCCTTTAGCTGAATACTAAAACATAACTAAAAATAATTAATACAAATGAATGCATTGGATAAGATTAGCAAGTAATCATTTCAGATACCATTATTAGCTCTTTCAAAATATATATATATATATTTTTTTTTTAAAGGGTTAGTTCACACAAAAATGCACAAGAATCGAAATATTCTTTCGATTTTAATCGATTAATCGGATTAAATAAAATTATTTTATTTTATTGACAAAAAACACACTATTCCACATTCTGCTCAATGTCCTTCAAACAAACTGAATGCTATGAAAACATACAGTGCTTAATTTATTAGACCACCTGTCATAAAGAGAAAACAAATATTTTAGGAATCTGTCAAAAAATTATTTAAATCTAAAAATGTTATTGTCATTTATTGGGCAAATTACAAAAAAAACAACTAATTAGTATTTATAATAACAAAAATGAGTCGACACACAGATGGCGCCGAGTATAGCAGCTGTGTTGCGAGCTCCGAGAAAAGTTTTTTGTATGTTTTATTAGTGTTTTTGTTGTTTTATGTGTTAGATGTTGTTAGTATAACTGTCTACGATAGACACAGGCTTTTAAACATTGGTTCCTCCGTCGCGCAACGCAAACCGGACTTTGAGTTCTTGAATGCCAGCACTTTGTTTACAGACACCGCATCAGAGCCCTTTGTCTGGGCCACATGGCCCGTGCGACCACGACCACGGAAATGCCGCCGGAAAAGAGGGAAGAGAGCCAGCGTCCTTGTCAGACTCAGACGCCGTCCCCTCCACCCTCCTCTTCCAACCATTTTGCTGGCTAACGTTCAGTCACTGGACAACAATCTCTGTGAACTGCGGGCGCGCATCTCATACCAACGAGAAACAAGGGACTGCTGCATTATTTGCCTCACAGAAACCTGGATGTCTGCAATGGTTTCAGACTCAGCCATTCGAGCTCATGGGCTTCTCCGTGCATCGCTCGGACAGAACGAAAGAGCTCACAGGGAAAAGCAGAGGTCGGGTGTCTGTTTCTATTTCAAAAACTTGTGGTGTGATGAAAGGAACCTACACTCTATTAAATCCTTCTCCTCCCCAGATCTAGAATTTCATATGCTTCTGTGTCGACCATTCTGGCTACCGAGGGAATTTACAGTGATCATAATCACAGCTGTTTACATTTCCCCTCAAGCCAACACAGACCAGGCACTCAAGGAACTGTATGGGAATATAAGTGAGCAGGAAACCGTGCACCCAGATGCGGCGTTTGTTGTTACGGGGGACTTTAATAAAGCCAACTTCAGAACAATACCTCCAAAATACTTCCAACACATCACCATCATCACGCGTAGTGATCGTGCACTCGACTACTGCTACTCTCCCTTCCGGGATGCCTACAAATCCCTCCCCCGCCCACCTTTCCGCAAAGCGGATCACTCTTCCATTCTGCTCCTGCCTGCTTATAGGTAGAAACTGAAACGTGAAGCACCTGACCTCAGGACAATCCCATGCTGGTCGGACCAATCGGACGCTATACTACAGGACTGTTTTGATCATGTGGACTGGGATATGTTCCGGGCAGCGTCTGATGACGACATAGAGGCGTATTCAGATTCTGTAACGTGTTTCATCAGGAAATGTATAGAGGACGTAGTACCGACAAAAACAATCCGCATCTACCCCAACCAAAAACCGTGGATTAACAGCGATGTTCAAACAGCCTTGTCAGCGTAGACATCTGCCTCTAAATCCGGAGACACTGACGATCGAAAACAAGCCAGTTATGATCTCAGGAGATCCATCAAAGCCACCAAACGGCAATATAAAAACAAAGTTGAAGAACAATTAAACACCAACAATTCAAGAAGCATGTGGCAGGGCATCAACAACATCACAGGTTTCAAAGGAAACAAACCAGCTACTGTGAACATTGCCGCCTCTCTACCGGACAAGCTTAATAATTTTTATGCTCGTTTCGAGGCTCACAACACCGCCCACACAGAGAGCGCGGCTGCTGCAGAAGAGGTGAGTCCACTCTCGCTTTCTGTCGCGGATGTAACCCGATCCTTCAAACGGGTGAACATCCGAAAAGCCGTGGGTCCGGATGGTATACCAGGCCGTGTGCTCAAAGCATGCACTTTCCAACTAGCCGGGGTTTTTACAGACATTTTCAATCTGTCCCTCTCTATGTCAGTGGTTACTTCATGCTTCAAAAAATCCACCATTGTGCCCATACTGAAGAAAAATAAAATCACATGCTTGAATGACTGGAGGCCCGTTGCTCTGACACCCATCTTAAGCAAGTGTTTTGAGAAACTCATCAGAGACTACATCTGCTCTGTGCTGCCTGCCTCACTGGATCCGCTACAATTTGCATATCGCAGCAACCGTTCCACAGACGATGCTATTGCCTTCACCATGCACACTGCTCTCTCCCACCTGGAAAATAAAAACACCTATGTTTTTTATGTGAGAATGCTGTTCGTGGACTACAGTTCAGCATTTAACACCATATTGCCTGCCACACTGGTTGCGAAGCTCCAGTTTGGAGCTTCGCAACCAGATCCAGCTGCACAGAGATCTGATTAGTCCGAGAGTTTCTGGGACTAATCAGATCTCTGTGCAGCTGGATCTGGACTTCCTGACAGGCAGAAATCAGGTGGTCAGAATGGGCAACATTACCACATCTCCCCTGGTCCTCAACACTGGTGCTCCTCAGGGCTGCGTTCTCAGCCCACTCCTGTACTCCCTGTACACACACGACTGTACAGCCACACACAGCTCTAATATCATCGTCAAATTTGCCGATGACACAACGGTGATAGGCCTGATCACCGACAACGATGAGACGGCCTACAGAGAGGAGGTGAGTACTAGGGGTGTAAATCGGCTGGTTCGTCACGATTCGAAATGATATAAATTCTCATACCCAGCGATACGATATTTGCCGATACCTCAAAAAATTATACGATACGATTACGATTCGATACAGGAGTATATCGATCAATATATCGATATTAAGATATTATATACATATTTTAAACAACCATCTAAATTTTTATTAACTTACAAATGCAACTTAAAAATATATAACATGAACATAAATCTAAAAATGCTACTATGGGCTCAGTACTAAAAATCTTTTCTACAGACACAGATCCTGTTTACAAGGATATTAGCCAAAACATACATTTTGATGTAGTTTTGTCTGTATTTACTCATCCATGCACAAAAAAGCGGAGGAGAGCTCAAGTCAGTATTCGCGCAGAGTTGACGCGTCTGTCTGTGTCAGTGGCGGAGCCAGGATGTTTTCATAGGGGTGGCCAGCAAACAGCCTGGGGTGGCATATAAATCTTCATTATTTCAATATAAAAATGTGGTTGACTATAAAATACTTGACTATTTTGGTGCCTAAAACACAGTTAAATACAGTGGATTTCTACTTAATTGTAATTGAGATATTTGTGAATTATTGTATCACGTAATATGACAATTTTTGTATCATTCCTCACCTCCAGGTATTTTAATAAAGGGGCTCACTATAGCTTTATTGCTCTGACAGTTTGGTTCTGGTTCTCAAAATCCCCCAAAACGTGTTCTCTATCATTACATACTCATGGATGAGGCATGCAGTTAGTGATACGAATGTGAAAAAGGCCGGAAGACAACATAACATAAATGCCAGAATGTAAAAAAAATTGTTTTATGCATTTAAATTGTTTCATTTTCGCTTGTACTTTTAAAATGAATGAAAAAAATTGCCGCGCATATTTTCTAGTATAAGTGCATTGTGCTCACATTTACTTGTGCATTATATAAAAAAAATTAAATACATATCAGCTTCCACCTTATTTTGATTTGAAATTGCAAGATAGCCTATATTTTAGTATGCATTTGAGAGACGTTTTGATAATGCATACATACATGCACAGTTTGCAGCTTTAATCACCTATTTGGTAATTTCATGACTTAACTGATGACAGAACAGCGTCATATGCTCATAGTTTCTTGTGTGCTTATTTATGATGATGTGATCAGAGTGTGCACCGTGAGCACAGTCAGTGACGGCTGACAGGACAGGGACGTTTGTTTTACTGACATATAGCCTAACAGCATCTCATTGTTCTGCCGAAGCTCATTTGGCTGGTGTACCTTTTCCGCACTCATTTGACTCGCGCCTGGCGCTGAGGCAAAGCTGCAGTGCGCGTCTGAAAAGTCTCGTTTGATGTGGATGCAAAAAAATACACCGGTTCCGCGTCTTAATAAAGGCATTTCTTGTCATGAAAAAGGGCAAAAACTGCAGTTTTGAGCAGGGTGGCCAATTTTAGATCAGTGGTGCCACGCGCTTCAGGTATGTGCGCGGAAAACTTCTCACACAGTGCTCGACTGTTACTCCAACCATCCTGAGCGTCTTATATGCTCGCCTTGTGCCTTCGGGCAGCCCTTGTATCGATTCCTGATACGTGAGATTGAACGAGAATGCACAAGTTGGCTGTAATGCATAGACGGACATTATGTGAAAATGTGGACAGTGCCAAAATAAAGGTGCCTTTTTATACTACAGATATCGATATTTTACGCGTGGCATCGATGCATCAAAACGTCATATATTGATGAATCGTTACACCCCTCCAACATAGTCAGGGTACCCTGACTAAATGGTGTCAGGAGAACCACCTCTCACTCAACATCGACAAGACCAAGGAGCTGGTGGTAGATTTCAGGAGACAGAGCAGAGAACACACACCCATCTCCATAGACAAGACACATGTGGAGCAGGTAAACAGCTTTAAGTTCTACGGCGTTCACATCACCGAGGATCTCACATCAGGGCTCTAGACTAACTTTTTGCACTGGTTGCACTGGTGTGCCTAACTTTTTTTCTTAGGTGCACCAGCACAAAAGTTAGGTGCACCCAAATTTTCGTATAGGCAATATTGACTAGTAAACGATTAACTAACAATCTGGTCGACATAAAGTTCTTTATTTGAAGCACAATTCTACAAGAAAGGTAACTTACTGAAAAAGTGTTGGTGCTTAAAGTGCTTCACTGAGCTAATATTTAAACTTAAAAACATCTCAAGATAAATGAAATAAAAAGAAAATCTAAATCAAGTGTTTTAAGTGAACCTCTCATGGCTCAATGTCTTATGGACTATCCTCCATTGCAGTCACATGCCCCTCGGATGGCCAACTCCTGTAGTTTGGCCTTCTTGATCTTTGGCCTCGGCTAAACCCGCTGGCCACACTCTCTCTAGCATCAAAATCTTCCAGACTTGACCCATCTACACTGATTCTCATCAGATCTTTCACTATGTCTGAATGAAGGGATGCTCTAGTGCAGTGCTTCTCAAACCCCCCTTAAACCTATAAAAAAATCCAGTGTCCCCATCCCACCTCAGACTACCAAATAATTTCACTAAACATTATGAAAAAAAAAAGTATTTACAGAAAAACAATCCTGTTCTGTTCGGTCTAATTGTCTCTCTGCGCTCAAACTGTATTTTAATGCAGCCAAATTTCGGGCTATATTTGCATGTAAACTTAGAGAAGCAATAATATCTGTTTTAACTGAACATGCTGCTCCTCTCAGACCAGTCTCTCGAGGATTTCGCGGGACTTTTTTCAGATTTGTGCGGCCTAAAATGACTGATATTGCTGCGGTTTTTCTCAAAAGGTGTTCATTCAGTATTTTAAACTTAACACAGGCTGTCAGACCGGACCTTTATGCAAAAAATGGAAATGCTCGCGTGAATTTGTGACATTTATAGATAAGGATATGACTGTAAACTGAACGCACATGCATGTGTCACAGCGCCTGACAGGGCAAGCCATTACACTATTGCATTAACTTAAAGCTCAAAATAAAGAATTATCATGTTTTGGGCAGCTTAAATCATGTGCTTCTCCCGCGGCATCTCATTCTGTTTCCTCCACTATTTTTAGATGCATTTTGTGAATAGAAATGCGTTATTCAGTGCTGTAATTTGAGCAACCGGCTGAAGTTGGACATGCACTGTGGGCAGACCCGAATAATCGATAATGATAATCATTGTTGATGATTTTCATCATCGATTTTATCGATTAGTTGTTGCAGCCCTAAATGAGATAGACCCCACAAATCCACACACAAACACTTACTATCACCAGACAATGTGGTCCACAGCAGTAATTGACCTTTAGAACTTTTTAGAAAATGTATCTTGTCAGAAGACGTATTCCTGTGTTATGATGTTACTGGTTTACAGAAAGGGCAAAATATTGGCCTGCATCAATTAGTGAGATCACTGAAATTTGGTAAAGAACTGCCCAATGCATTATTAAAACCTAGAAGGTGGGTCACCTTTTGGTTTACTATAATCGTCATGCAAGAACTGTAGTCAGAAAAAAAAAAAAAAAACTTGAATGACCATGACCAAAACGCTTGACTTCCTTTTTCTAGGGAGCCTAACTACTTGATTATGAAGCATTGGTCAGGTCTCTGCAATGTTATTTGGCAGTAAAATGAAGTCAGCTGAGCACTAAATGACCATCCAATGACAACACTCACATATTACAGGACAACAATACCAAGCTCAAATTGTTAAAGAGTGGTTCAGGGAGCACAATGAATCATTCCTACACATGAACTGGGCGCCACCGATTCCTGACCTTAACCGCACGCAGAGCTGGTTAGATTAGTTACAAATTGTAATCCATTACTGATTCCGAATTACATGACAAAAATTGAAGTTAGTAACGTAATCCATTACATTACACATGTTAGGTAATATAATCAGACTACGGTTTGATTACTTTTGACCTAACACATTTATCACATTGATTTAAATAGGATCATCTTGACTTGTACAATATCTATATAAAATGCAAAGAAAAAGAATCCATTTGTTGTTACTGACAACATGAAGTGCATTAAACATTACATTATGTCAAGGTTTCCCAAAACTGGCATTCGTAATGGAACTGCAGGGGGGTTGTGAGTTTAATGAAAAGTAAATAATTAATCCAATCATAAAAATATAAAATTAAAATTTATCATTTTAAAATAACATCAATCAAAATAAAACACTTACTAAAACATTTAAATATTTTATTGGTTTACCTGCATGTCGTGGGACCATTAAGCAATGTCAGGGAACTGTGAACATGCAAATATGATACTTAATTATTAAAATATTTATTTAAAAATCTCAGGTGTACTTTAAGTAAACTGGCTGACAAAACAGTTTGTGGATCCCTGTATTATTTCTTATTTACATGTAATGCATTTTAATGTGTTTGAAAGACAAAAGCCTTCCAAAGGCAAAGTAATGCATGATTAAATAACCCTGTGCATGTTCATCAGTAGTTGATGTAATGTTGAAATGCTAAGATAACACTTCTTAAGACTGAAATTATTTTTGTAAAATTCCAGTGGTCAAATGCTGTGTGGCCTCTCAAATTTCTGCATATTTATATCCACATGACTAGTGACTGTCAGCAAAACTAGAAGACTTTCTGATTGTATACAAGCGGTGGGCTATTTTAGAAAAGAAAATGTAAAAGACAAAAAAGAATAATTAGGGAGAATCAATAAATGATGAATAATTTATTGCTATTATTGAATAATATTTAATCATGTAATCAATAAAAAAGTAACTGTAGTCTGAGTATTTTAAAATGTAATTTAATCTAATTACAAGTACTTGTTTTTTGGAATCTGATTATATAATCCGATTACATGTAATCAGATACTACCCAGCTCCGACTGCAAACAAATACTTTGGGATGTTCAGGGGAAGACTTTATGGAGTGATTTGACTCTTCTGCCATCAATGCAATGCAAGTTTCCCAGCTCTGGACAGAAATACATTTTGCAACATTCCTTATGGTTGTCATAACTAATGTGTGCCATAATCATAAGACAGGTACGCAGTGCATCCCACTAATTTGAAATATATTGATTTTGATCTAATTAGTCGTCCAGATGCTGTACTAGTGGAGAACAACAGTATGTTTACAGTCAAAGCTAAAAGGACGCTAACATTAACAGTACCTCAAGTGGTTGAAAGAATGAAAGAACAACTGTTACCATCTACTTGCAATAGTTTATATCCAGCTGGTTGCTTTTATGCATTTGATTTTATGCATATTTTAAGCTAGTGACATGAGAAAGCAAGTTTGGGTGCCAAAAGCCAAGTCAGAATAACATAACATGCGTATTGCTTCTTCAAAGACCTCAAACAACACACCAATGGATACCTTCCAACATGCCAGTCAGAAAAGCTACATCTTTTGCAGCTTTCTCAGTACAAGCAAACACAATCGACAAACACAAAGCACAGGCACAGGTGGCCATGAAAGCCACAAACATGTCTTTACATGCAAGCTTGGAATGACCTGCTTGGATAAGGTTTCCCTCTGTTGTGATATTTTTTATTAAGGTTTTTTCCTTAGTAGCCACAGTAGCATTTTCTGAAGCAAAGAAAGTTGTATGAATGATACCAATAAATAGAAAGGCATATATGCACACAAATAGAAAGAAAAATAAATGCTGACTATCAGCAGACAACACTACAGCAGTTATTAATAACCACTGTATATAAGCCAAACACTTTACACTTACACTAACAAATCTGCCAGAACAAATGCCAGGGATAATTCTGAACTATACAAAAAAACAAAAAGTTTATAAAGGAAAATATGAGCTATGAGATGCCAGTCTCATGAACAAAAAATAAAATAGTTGCATGCTAAGTATTTGCTAACACCATCAAATGACAGGAAACCTCAAATACAGACACTTCTGCATTTGAGACATAGTGGAGGAGTGTACAACCATGTTCAAGGCATCCTCACATTTAAATTTAGTGACAAGAAAAATTTGCTTAAACCATGTATCTTAAGTCTGAACATAAATAAGGGAGATAAAAAAACAGAGAGATAGAAAGAGTTGACACTTTTGAATGGGTTGTCACCTCGGTCAGTCATGGCAGAAAAAAGCCACATACACAAGTAAATCTCACTCACCGAACAAAACTTTGGCATCTTCTACATCAAAGTCTCCATCGCCATCAGCATCATATACTCCTCCAAGAGCACCTTTCATTGAGCAAGGATAAAAGAAAATACTTGTGAAATGAGCAAGTGAAGATGCAGAGTAAAGAGGGTCTAACACAGTAACACGGTAAACCAAATGCATTTCCAAATGTAATTTCTTGCCCCAGACCCTGTTTATGCTTTTGTTGGTCTTGTACATCCACAATGAACCCTGAGGTTTTTAAGGCCCATTCACACTTAGCATGACTTAACAATATTCATCTCTGGTTTGGGCAATAAAAACTTGATTCCTGATGGGTGTGAACTGTCTATTCTCTTTGTCCCTCACAAATCAATCAGCAAACCAAAGACTAATTTGCATTAAACTAAAAAAAATATTTTATTTTACATTTATCTCATGTTATGATCAATATTATGACAGACAGCTAGAATAACTAGATTCATTTATGGTTTATGACCCTCTCTATCAACCTGGTGTGTGTATGATTACTAGTCTTACCATTTAATTTGAAGTTTTATCAACCAAGCTGTGCAACAAGATAATCAAGTTGTCATATTTACACACTCTGTGATCATCAAATGTGTCTGATTCTGACAGAAAATTGAAACGTTTGTTAAACTTTGCAGTTCATGCTACAGTTAAAACAAGGTCTTATATATAAAACATTCTACACTCTAAAAAATGCTGGGTTAAATACAACCCAACGCTTGGTAAAATATGGACGAACCCATTGGTTGGGTTACTGCCTAGAAGGTTAGGTTAAACATTTAACACAACTGTTGGTTGAAAACAACCCAGCATGTGTTCTGCCCAATATTTACCAAGCACTGGGTTGTATTTAACCCAGCATTTTTAGAGTGTATAGACATTTATTTTATTTTATTCCAACCCTAAGACTGAGATGTGAATGCCAGGAGCTCTACTGACAACGCTCAAGCTGTGAGTGCTTGAGAGTGCTTCTGCGGCACAGCGTTTTAGAGTAATATGGCAGGCATATGCTTCTCCAAGCATTCTTTTTCATAACAATATTGTGGTAGTCTGGGAACTCCATCTGGTTAAGACATGAATGCTCGCAATATTAAGCATATTAACTATAGAGATTGACCGATATATCGGATTACCGATATTTTCCCCGAAATTTAAGCATTTTACCATAATCGGATATCGCTTTTGCAAAATTATTATTTTTTTTGTCACATAAATAATTATACAGAGTATAACCAGCAGTGAAATTTAGTTCTCTGCATTTGATCCATCCAAGTGCAAACACACTTGGAGAAGTGGGCACTCTTCACTCAGGAAATGCTCCAGCACGACCACCGCATGTAAATTTTAACAAGTTTCACTTGTTTGAAACATGCTAAATTATATTAACATTTACTATAGAACCATTATTTCACCAATAAACATATAAATAAATACATCTCTATATAAATTAATTATTTATTTTCTCCACAAGCGATCGCAGTTTGAGTATAGTTCTGTGTAAATGCATAGATAAACCGCGCTGTCAGCAGTTTTCATAATTTAGAATGACAAACATTTTAATAATTCTGATAAAACGTGCCAGTTAAGAAATGCAGTAAAATACGATGTTTTTTTGTTTATTTCAATATTCCAGAGAATATTATTCAGTGAATTAATATTATCCAGTGAATTATTATAATAATTAGCCTATTAAACAGCTTATAAACCTACTAAAACTGTAGTTTAAAATGAAGTTGATATGACTCCTGTCCTTTATTTTCTCCATTTGAATACAGTAGGCATTGTTTTGTTTATTGTTAATATCAGTGTTGCTGATGATGCATTTTATAAATAAATGTATTGTTGTAATTTGAAGATTACATTTTACATGAAAGAATGTTAATTTTCAACAGTTTTTTGTTTTTGTTAAGATGACTGAAAGGAGGAAAAACACTCCGGTTACTATCGTAACCTCGGTTCCCTGAGAGCGGAACGAGACATCACGGAGAATTTCTCCGTTATGGGAACTCCTTCCCTCCAACCTTTCCTGAAGACCTATTGGCTCACGCCAGTCCAAATGACTGGCCAATTGTCGTGAAGCATGCAAATACGAGCTCGAGAGGAAGTATAAATGCGGCGCCCGCGACAATTACGTCAGAATCTGATACTGAACGCCGCTTGGCTGGACGAGCAGTTATCACGGCGATCACCGTGATGTCTCGTTCCGCTCTCAGGGAACCGAGGTTACGATAGTAACCGGAGCGTTCCCTCTCGAGCTTCACGAGACATCACAGAGAATTTCTCCGTTATGGGAACGCTATTCAATCCCGCCGTGAGAGAGGCTACGGGCAGCCTGCACCGCGAGGAAGCATTCCCACCAATAATGGCGCTCGTAGGACGGCTCCCAGCTGATAGGTGGAGATAAGCCAATGAGCGCCCACACCCCAGGCATACTAAATTTGCATATCCAGCAACTGATAACATGGGCTGCGCTGAGAGCAGGGCAGAACACATTCAGCAATAACAGTATACGGGGCTGTACAGAGTTAACACTGTGTCGAGCAGCATAACTTAACATGACATGTACGCGGCACTGAACTCAGGGCCGACCAAGATAACGACCTCATAGAGGGCTGCATAATGTACTGTACAAGCAACATCTCCCACAAAGGCAGTACATAAATCAGTTACTCACCGACAGCACTTGGGAGGCTAAGGACTGAACGTCCAGCTTGTAAAACCTGGCGAAGGTGTTCTGCGAAGACCAGCCAGCTGCCAAGCAAATATCTGGGATAGACATACCTCTTGACCACGCCCAGGAGGAAGCGATAGCCCTCGTTGAATGGCCTCTGATGTGCAGAGGGCATTCCAATCCTTGGCTTGCATATGCCTCCGTGATAGCGTCCACAATCCCGTGTGACATTCTTTGTTTCGACATGGCTCGGCCCTCTGTCGCACCACCATAGCACACAAAAAGCTGGTCCGACTGCCGAAAACTGGCTGAACGGTCAATGTAAATCCTCAGAGCCCTGACGGGGCACACTGCAGTCTGGGCATTCGCACTCTGTGGGGGCGATGACTCCGCAGCAAGGGCCGGTAGTGAAACCGTCTGTGACCTGAATGGGGTAGACAGCGATTTAGGCATGTAACCCAATCTTGGCCGGAGAGTGACACTGCAGTCCCGGGGTCCGAAATGAATACAGTCGTTGCTCACATAAAAGGCTTGTAAATCCCCTATGCGCTTAGCCGAAGCGAGGGCAAGAAGGAGTATAGTTTTAAGCGATAGCTCCTTCAAACCTACGGATGTTAGGGGCTCAAATGTTGGCTGAGAAAGAGCTTTCAATACCACTTCCAGGTCCCAGGGCGGAACCGAAGGCGGACGTGGGGGATGTAGTCTTTTTGCCCCTCTAAGAAAAACTCACCACCAGCGTGTCTTTACCGAACGATTGCCCGCTCTGCGGGGAACGAAACGCGGTAATGGCCGCCACATAGACTTTCAGTGTTGAAGGTAACGATCCACTATCCAGTCTGTGCTGCAAGAAGCTCAGAACATCCGATACCGTGCAAGTAGCCGGGTCGATATGAGCATGACCGCACCATTTCACAAACACTCCCCATTTTGAAGCATATAACGTCTCGTAGAAGGTGTTCGCGCTTCCGTGAGCGTGCCGAGCACGCGAGACTGTAAGGCGGCCATCTCCTCTGATATCCCTGAAGCGATCACACATGAAGGCTCCATAGTTCCAGGTCGGAGTGCCACACCGAGCCGTCCATCTGGGATAGCATATGCTTCCTGCCGGGGATCGGGGAAGTCTGGGAACCAAGGCTGGTTCGGGGCGATGAGTATCACTGATGCTCGCATAACACCAGTGGCAACATTTCTTGATCGGAGGAATGCATACGGCCTGGCTGCTGGCCAGCGTGATGTCAGCGGGGAGTGAAGAACAGCGGGAAGTGCGCGTTCTCGCTCGTGGCGAACAGCTCCACCTCCGCTCTCCCGTAACGTTAGCGGTTCCAAATCATCCGAACCGACTCGGGGTGCAATCTCCACTCTCCTTGAGGGATCCCCTTCCTCGAAAGCATGTCCGCCCCATCAAGAGACCGGGGATGTGCGCTGCTCTGATGAAGAGGATGACAGTCCATTGCCTGCTTGCACAGCGCCCTTGAGCGAATTCCTCCCTGGTGATTTATATACGAAACCACGGACGTGTTGTCGGTGCGAATCAGTACATGCTGCTGTTCCAGCTGTGGCTGAAAAACCTTTAGAGCTAAGAAGACTGCTTCCAGCTCCAGGCGGTTTATGTGCCACCGGCTCTGAGATTCCAACCACAGTCCAGAAGCTGCATTCCCTCGCACACTGCTCCCCAGCCGTGAGTCGATGCATCCGTCGTGACCACCACGCGCGACGCTTTCGAGCACAGGGGAACTCCCCGGCTGAAGAGATCTGGGTTGCGTCAGAGCTTCGATGCCGTCGCGGGTGACCGCGATGCACAAACATCCCGAAGTCCACGCCGTCCACGGGACTCAAGATTCCAGCCATAGCTGCAGCGGGCGCATGTGTGATAATCCCAGATGACATACCGCTGAATCCGAGCAGTCTCTGAAAAACCTTCAACTGAACAGAGCTGCCTTGCCTGAATGGCGCAGGGAAGACAAAATGGCCGCCGCGGGATCTCGCGAGAGGCGGGCTCTATCTCCACGCGATCTCACGAGAGGCGGGCTCTCATCGCCACGCGATCTCGCGAGAGGCAGGGTCTCATCCCGCGAGAGTCTAAACATACCCCGAGATATGTAAATGGACTGACTTGGGGCAAGAATGCTCTTCTGCTTGTTAACACATAGCCCTAGGGATTCCAAGTGAATAAGCAGCGAGTCTATGTGGCTGATAAGCGTATCCAGGGACTGAGCTAAAATCAGCCAATCGTCCAGATCGTTCAAGGTTCTTTATTATTCGTCACATAGTTGAGGATGCACCTTCCACTCTATCTGAGTGGGGAAGTGCTGCATCGATGCACTTTGAAAAGTGCATGGGGCCAGAGCCAGCCCGTTAACAGGAGAACAGAGTAACTTATTGGTACGTTGTGCTTTTCCTTGACAGCATACCTCAGAAAACCGTCTGATGCGGTGCTATCTGAATGTGAAAGTACGCGTCCTAAAATCCACAGACGCAAACCAGTCCCCGGGCGAATTTACGCCAGGATCTGCTTTAGCGTTAATATCCTGAACGGACGCTTGCCAAGCGCTCTGTTAAAGGGTCTGAGATCTAGAATCGGGAGGAGTCCACCATCTCTTAGGCACCCCAAATAGCGGCTGGACAAAACAGCAGTCCCGCCTGCTCGCTGAGACTTGTTCTATAGCTCCTTCTCCGAGCAGTTTGCATAGCTCTTGTTTAGTATAAGGGCATTTCGAGTCAGTGTTAGAGACTACGCCATGCCGCTGAAACGGGGTGGTCTGCGTCTGAACTGAAGGGAGTAACGTTATCCTCGCGCTTATGCAAAGCAACCCGCGCGAGATTCTTGGAATAGTTTCTCACGCGCTCAGGAACTGACACAGCGGCTTTAGCGGCTTGGTCGTTGGGGTCGCCGGCAAGTGCTGCACGGCTATAACCCGTGTGGGCAGTGGCTCCGGTCGCTCAGGGGAGGGGCGAGCGGCGTTGTGTTGACTGAGTGAGGAGGAAGAGTTTCTCCTTGTGCAAACGTATGTATTTAATGAACATACGCTATCACACACATTTTACAAATTTGAGATAGCTTGAGGGCTAGCCCACTGGTCGTGGTGCCTCTTTCTGGGTCTCTTACACTTGCCCAAGCAGACCTCGATCCCGCGGTCAGCTATATTATAACTAGAGGTGGGCATAGATTATTTTTTTTAATCTAGATTAATCTAGATTAATTTTGGAATTAATCTAGATTAATCTAGATTAAAATGGCTCATTTGAATTCTGCCGAAGGCATTCAGAATATGTGTGCTACCCAAATAATGACTAAAAGTAAGTCTTTGAGAAAGGGTTTCTCAAGCCAGGTGGCGCATTAGACCAGGGGCTCATCTCCTGTTTCCAAAATGCATCACAAACTTTAATCTCTTCCCGTCCCAATCCCACGAAAAAACTGGAGGAAAATCCCGTTCCACTCCCGGAAGAATGACTCCCATTCCCTCCCACTCCCATGTTGTTGTTGTTGTTTTTTTTGCCGATAACTGTCAATTACATTAAAAATATAGTACAGATCACAGCGTGCCCACCTTATTGGTTGAATAAAAACCCAAAATGTCGTTTTTTGTTATTATATTGAACCGAAAGCCATCTTATTATGCACAGTGTTGCACAGATTCAATTTCATGTAAATCATCATGCTAACACACACGTCTTCTATTTATTTATTTTTTGACATTTCACTCTCTATAGATATATATTTTTCTATGTACTGTATTTTTAGATATATTCGAGTTTCGAAGTTTCTCGCTCAAGTTCACATGAGACCTAAAGCGCATCCTGTTTGCTAAAAGCGCAACGTTTCGTTGTTATTCTGAGTGCACACAAATAAACGAGAGTCTTTACAGATTCGAAAGATGTATTAGGCTACTTTTATCTGTATGACCAAAATGACGGAGATTTTAAGAGCAAGTGAGCGCACCGGAGCCTGTCTTGCAGCAAACGCGCTTCCACACAAACACTTCAATAGCGCACATTTCTCTAGGTTAACATCATATTGAGCGGCCATGTAAAGTTGCTACTACATACATCTTTCAGATGAAAAGCCATATTTGAGGTTGATGAATGATAGGTGAGCGTTTGGATGTCCTGCCCCGATTGTATTACCACACAGACCAGCCGTTAACAATCTGTCCATCACGACTGCGAGCCTCTAGTTCGAAGACTCGTTCTCGCCCCCTACAGTGCAATTCGGCTAGGTACATCCGCCGCTAAAAATCAGGGGGAAAGTCATCATAGCTTGCGTAGTATGTGGAGCTCCCAACCCAACTTTGAGATAGATTAAGGGCCGCCGATAAGTCTCACGTTAACGCAGCACGTTAACGCGATAACGGGCCACCACTAATTATAACCCAGCGGGGGGGGGGGGTGCAGGCTGACTCCTGTTGAACTTTAGGGGCGTAAACAACTGGCGTAAGTAGTGGGCGAAATCTGGAAGGGAGGCTGATACAGGGCATCAGGTGACTCCTCCCGCCTTCACGCGCAGGGGGGACTGTCATGTGACTCCTCACCTTCGCGGGCTTTTTCCGCACAGGGGTGTCATGTGACTCCTGACTTTCGCCCACACAGGGGTGTCATGTGACTCCTCACCTTCGCGGGCTTTTCCGCACAGGGGTGTCATGTGACTCCTGACTTTCGCGCGCTTCCCTCGTAGGGGTGTCAGGTGACTCCTCACCTTCGCGCGCTTTCCGCGCAGGGGCATAGGTCCCCTCGCTTTCGCGCGCTCTCTGTCGGGGTGTACTTCATGCACCTCGAGGGCGCCCTATCACCTTGAATGAGTGAGAGAGCGGAGTCCTTTACACACGGCAGCCGCTGACGTTGGCTGTTATCATGTAATGAGAGGTTGTCCCGTACACACACAACAGCCGCTGATTTAGGGGCTATTATCATGTAAATGAGAGGTTGTCCCGTACACACGACAGCCGCTGAATTTAGGGGCTATTATCATGTGAAATCAGAGAGGTTGTCTCCGTACACACGACAGCCGCTGATTTAGGGGCTGTTATCATGTAAATGAGAGGTTGTCCCGTACACACGACAGCCGCTAATTAGGGGCTGTTATCATGTGAATCAGAGAGTGTTCTCCACACACACGACCTCCGCTGATTAGGGGCTGTTATCATGTATGAGAGTGTGCTCTACACACGACAGCCGCTAATTAGGGGCTGTTATCATGTGCATTAGCGAATGTGCTCTACACCCGGTAGCCGCTGACTAGAGGCTGGTATCGTGTGAATGAGTGAGGAGCTAAGAGATTGTGCTTTGCACAGAGCAGAACGCCGCTCTGAGGCGGGGTCTACATGCTTAGACAGTGGCTCTTCCCGTGCGGCATCCGCGGCGACGTGAGATCCCTTTGCTCCCGCATCTGCCTTCGGCTCTCCGCACCATCCATGGAAGGGGGGCGTGAGAAGCCGGGCTGATGTCCTGTCCTGCAGGTTCGATGGTGAGAGGAATGCGGACATTCAGTCGGCATGAGCTCATCACCTGAGTCCCGAAGGTCCACCGCTGATCAGACGGCAGACGGACTACCTTTAAGAAAATGTCATACTCACCTGAACGCTGCAGAGGAGCAGCCATGAGGCCTGCCCTCGAATGAGCGAACCTTAACCGTGAGCTGTAATAGTTTTAAGCCATAACCTAGGTTCAGCAAAGTGAAGAAAAAGATTCTGACGTAATTGTCGCGGGCGCCGCATTTATACTTCCTCTCGAGCGCGTATTTGCATGCTTCGCGACAATTGGCCAGTCATTTGGACTGGCGTGAGCCAATAGGTCTTCAGGAAAGGTTGGAGGGAAGGAGTTTCCCATAACGGAGAAATTCTCCGTGATGTCTCGTGAAGCTCGAGAGGGAACACACATTTTAAAATATGACTAAATGTAATTTTAGACCATTAGAAATTTAGAAATTAGAAACAATGTTCTTTAAATATAATTTTTTCAAAAATATTTTTTATAATGTTTTAAATTCTTTGTATTATGGCAACAAGCAGAGCCAATCCTCCCTATACGCAGATACGCAAGCTGCATAGGGCCCCGAAACACCAGGGGGCCCCCTTAATCCAAAATATGTTTTAATTTTGGGTTCGCACACACACAATTCTGCATCTCAACCACCACACACGCCGCCCCCCCCCCCCCCCCCCCCGTTCTGCGTAGGGCCCCCAGAAGTCTAGGATCGGCTCTGGCAACAAGAAACATAATTTTAAGATCTGAGAACTTAACAGGGAAATAAAGTGTAAAGCGAAAAGAATCTGAGACATACTGGATCGTTGGTTTTTGATGAAGTAAGACTGCAGGCGTTCTTTGAAACTATTCTCTTTGACGTAGAATTCCACCTGCACCCTATACGCAAAGAACAGAATTAGCCTACTGACTAAACAATGACTGATTGTCATCTCTCATAAATACTTCTTCAAATGTGATGCTCTGATTTTCTATTGGAGTTGTATAATACAGTTAGCATGTTGTTTTTGAACACAACAATATAAAAACACAAACGGATTTTGAGTCATTCGACACCACGGAGGAGGAATAGAAGCACTTACTTGACATCGTTTTGCCGTGTCTGCTCTCGAAGCAAAAAATCCCTGCTTCTGTGTCTAGGCAAGGGTGCCACTCCGTTATCTCCATCGACCATATTTCTCAAAAGCGCAATAAACTGTAACGTTACCAGATCAGTAAGACAACTTCATATGAGCCAAAAGTTTGTTTGTGTCTTTTTCCAATTATTCTTAATATTTCAGGGTCGAGCTGTAAAATAATACCAAAGTGCAATCGCTCTCTCGACTCCCGTTGTCTCTCTTCCAGAGTAAACGCTCTCATCTGGTAAGTGTGATTTATAGACACACATATGCAAATGTAGATGCAAATAGGCCACTGATGTCAGAAGTTGTGTGTCAGCGGCTTTCCCTCAGCAGCAGCTTCTTCTCACGGAATATAAATACACAAATAAAGACAGTAGAGACCAAGACACGAACGCGCTCTGCGTAGACATTTACCATGTAACCCTATTATTGTTAAAAGAAATCGAACAAATGTTTGTATGGATCTTTGAAATTATACATGTAATGATTTTATTAGCAAGTTCAAAGAAGGGTTCTCGCCCTAAAGTTGTTTTTGTAAAAAGGATTCGGAAACTATTTTTCATTTATTTTTCAGTTGTAATTATACTATTTTGGTCCAAAATTTCTTTCTTTATTTTTTTAATTGTTTTACAAATTTGTCAATATAAATTATATAATGGTCTTGTTTTTTGATTGTGATACTGTGTATACTGACAATACAAATGTATAGCCTGAATGCACTGTAAGTCGCTTTAGATAAAAGTGTCTGCTAAATGCATAAATGTAAATGTAAATGTGATACTGGTCCAGTAGAAATGGACAACATAATTACAATAATTTTTTTATTTGGGAAATATCATATACACAAAGCAAAATGTAGCCTATCTTAACTGTACCAAAAGGTAGACTATTTTCC
Organism: Ptychobarbus kaznakovi; assembly: GCA_027422405.1. Classification (NCBI taxonomy): domain Eukaryota; kingdom Metazoa; phylum Chordata; class Actinopteri; order Cypriniformes; family Cyprinidae; genus Ptychobarbus; species Ptychobarbus kaznakovi. The sequence continues at coordinate 47,809 of JAPDDN010000346.1, forward strand.
GTTGATTTAAAGATTTTTATGAATCTTTAACTTCAATACAGAACGATCGTAAAGCTGTTATAGGGGTCCTGTTGCTCTTTTATAAAGTCTTGATTTTGTTTTGGGGGTGTACTGGAACATGCTCTCATGCTTGGTGGTTCAAAAATTGCATAATTTTTCACATAATTTACATTATTACAATACATTTCTCCCCAGCCTGACACAAACGGCTCGATTAGTTCCGGGTTTGATGAAGGCCCGCCTTCCGAAACACGAAATGTGTTGTGATTGGTTAGCTGTCCCAGTGCGTTGTGAATGGTGAACAGCTTAGACGGTGTTTCAGTACAGCCCCGCCCCTTACCAAAACAAAACAGCAATATTGCCATATCAATTAAGACCACGAGAATATTGAACAAGAGGATTGCGCAGAACCTTTGCATGCACGTATATTGCAAGACATAAAGTGGTAATGTTATTGTTATTGTTGTTTTGGCTAAATCAAGTTTTAGATAGGATGCCAACAACAGTTTAAACATAACTGCATTGACTATGTACAGATAAGTGCAACGGTAATATGTATTATGTTTATTGTTCTTTAATTCTAACATTATAACTGAAACTGTAATACAGTTAAATGTATTTATACTATAGTCCCACAGACTTACACTATGTGTGGCCGCATATATATGCAGATTAATCATCTGCTAGCGGGAGGCGCTGTTATAGTGGGAGAGCTCGAGGTTTCCCCGGTAACGCTGGACACAAAACAGAGATCTGCTCACAAACGCTGCTTTATCAGACATTATATGCAAGATTAAATTAAAATGACATCCACAATTTTCTGAAAACTGTTGGTTTCCATTAGAAATACAGTGATATAAAACACCAGCACTGGTAACGTGCAGAGCTCAACCAAGCGTTCTCCCCTCCCCCCAACCATTCGAATTTAAACAGGCGGGATTATCTTTGTGATGTCACAAATAGAAACAACTTTGTAGTCCAAACGAGCCGTTCGTTGTAGTTCTTGAAATATCTCCCTTTGGAGTGGACTTTAAGATTTGTAACTTTGTAGTTCGTTATATGCCCAAACATACACAGTACACACTGACTCAAATTAAAAAAGTGAAAAAGCATAATAGGACCTCTCAGCTACTAAAGAGGATTAATTGATGTAATAGATTCATCTTTGATGAAAAAAGGTGATTTTTTATTTGTTTTGGATTGCATTGATTTACAGACTCGTGTATTTTTATACTGTTGTCGTATTGTACTTTGAAAATTGAGTTCCGATCATGCATATACAGAAAATTCGGATCCGATTTGAGCTTCAGATGTGTTAATATATTTAAACCTCTGTAGACCATATGTGACCGCCCGACCGGATGTGATGTATTCTATTAAAAACTATGAGCATATATTTGTTCACTTTAACATTATTCTTTAAACACTATTTCTTTAAAATTGTGCTTTAGAATAATTGTGGCAGAAATAATTATTAAATCATTATTTACCAAACTTACTATGAAACGTATCCGCGTGGCATAGCTAACACAGAAAAGCATACTCTGTTTACGTTCAGTGGATACTCTCCAAAATGGTGCAAAATGGAGACGAATTGTTGCATAAAGTAATTGTTTTTGTTTTCTTTGCATACAAAAAGTAATATAGTTTTGTCAAATTACGGTTTTACCAAACTCCTTGCTACGTTTCTGGACATTGATCATGTTAATTGCTGTCTATGAGAGGGTCATAGAGCTCTCAGAATGCATCAAAAATATCTTAAATTGTGTTCTGAAGATGAATGGAGGTCTTAGGGGCTTAGAATGACATGAGTGTGAGTAGCTAATTAATGACAGAATTTATTTTTTGGGGGTGAACTATTCGTTTAAAGGTACAGAAAGCAATTTCTGAGAAGCGCTGATGAAAGTGGATGGGATTGAGCACCAACACTCTTGTGGCCAATCACACAGTATCACAAGTATGGGCGGAGCTATCAAGAGAGGGGTGTGATGTTTTTGGTTATGGCGTGTTTGTTTTGGTGATTTCAAATATCAACAGAGTTTCTCAGAAATTGCTCACTGTACCTTTAAATAGCACTATTGCACATAGGCCTAGAGTGTAATTTTCAATTTTTTTATATTTTGTAATTCTACATAATTATAGAACTTTTAATATTTTTTTGTTGTGTCAGTCAAATGTATTTCAAGTGTTACAACAAGTGTAACTTGTATTTAGCACAGGTGTGACACTCAAAAATATGTGGTGTTTAATAGATGTAAACAAAATGAGAGCAATGAGAAGAGAACAAAAATAGATGTGTTTGTCTCTTCATCAGAATGAGTTTGAGAAATTGAACATTATATCACTTGATCACTAATGCATCCTCTGCAGTGAATGGGTGCCGTCAGAGTTCAAATAACTTATAAAACATCATAATAATACACAATTAATCGATTCCACATGACTTCTGTCCATCAATTAAGTTTTCTTGTGAAGCGAAAACATGCATGTTAAAGAAACAAATACATCAAGACATTTTTAACATCATACCGTTGCTTCCAGCTAACATATGAGTCCATAATCCATAATAACACTATTTACAAAACATGTTTAAACCAATATATTGGTGGATTTTGATGTGAGGACAACATTGGGGTGAATGATTCTTTCCCCGAGGAAGCATTATTATGGATTAAATGCTGTTATTTTGTCCAGAAACAATTATTTAAAGTGAAAACATCAGGAAGGAATTTTTACTTACAAACATGCAGCTTTTCACTTTATAAGACGTTCATTTATGGAATGGAGTTTTGTGGATTGTTTGTAGATTATTGTGATTTTTTTAGCAGCTGTTTATCATTCTTGGCATCATTATCTTAATTACATAGTATAACTATTAATAAATGTGTGTGTAACGGGTGCCATATGATATATATAACTATGATATATGATATATAATGATTGCATAACATTCTCATTGCACTGCTTTCTCAGTAAAGACACACTGTGAACTGTTGGTGTTTGGCCACAGGGAGGCAGTCTTACTATTTGATTTAACTCGGCACAAACCGTACTCGTATACCTCATGTTGTTCACACCCCTCATCTTACCAAAGAAGGATTTCATATGTTTTGTGCACTGTCTTCTGCTTCACATTTCCATGTACATGGGTGTATGCAGCCTTTTTGTGATGGCCTAGAAGAAAAAACTGGCTATACTGTATTTCTTAATTCAAATAGGTGCTTAGTACAGCTAAAGATAAATATTGAGAAAAACTACTTTTGAATGGCCTTTTCCCACATAAGAGAGTATATGGCTTTATAGGAATCCTAGAAATGGGCTTTAAAAAAAATTTAGGGTGATCATCTCTCTTGATATATTTCTTCATTAAGATGTTTTTAACTTTTAAACTGTTGCTTCTGGCTAAAATAAGAGTCCTCTATCCATAATATTGCTTTCTCCAGTGAAAAAGTCATCACGTCTGAATCAGAAGAGAAATATGCACAGATCAAGCATAATTGTAAAAACAATTATGGCATTGGATTATGGCCTCTATTTTGGCCAGAAGTGGCGATTTAAAGTTAAACATCTTAATGATGGATTTGTATCCACCCCTCTTTCTCATCACTGGGCATCAGAGGGATTCCACTTCACTGGTTTGAATCCTATCTCACTGGTTGGTTGTTCAGGGTGGCCTGGGGAGGGGAGGTATCCAAAGCACAGCAACTGGTCACGGGAGTTCCCCAGGGATCGGTTCTTGGACCCCTCCTCTTCTCCACATACACTACATAACTGGATCCCATCATACAGGCGCATGGCTTCTCCTACCATTGCTATGCTGATGACACACAGCTCTATCTCTCATTTCAACTAGATGATCCAACGGTAGCTGCACGGATCTCAGGCTGCCTGACAGACATCTCGGCATGGATGAAAGAACATCACCTACAGCTCCACCTGGCAAAGACTGTGCCTCTTGTCTTCCCTGCCACTCCAACTCTACAACATGACTTCACGATTCAGCTAGGTTCTTCTACAATTACTCCATCAACTTCGGTCAGAAATCTTGGTGTAATCTTTGATGACCAGCTGGATTTCAAAGAGCACATTGCAAAGACTGCTCGATCTTGCAGGTTTGCACTTCACAACATAAGAAAGATCCGGCCCTTTCTGACAGAGCAAGCTTCACAACTTCTTGTCCAGGCCCTTGTCATTTCTAGGCTGGACTACTGCAATGCTCTTCTGGCTGGGCTTCCATGAAACACAATCAAACCTCTACAAATGATTCAGAATGCAGCGGCACGACTGGTCTTCAACAAGCCCAAAAGAGCACATGTTACACCTCTCTTTATCTCCTTGCACTGGTTACCAGTTGCAGCTCGCATCAAGTTCAAGACACTGATGCTTGCATATAGAACAACCACAGGGCTCTGCACCCTCCTACTTCCACTCACTATTACGAATCTACATCCCCTCCAGAAGCCCCGCCTACTTCCACTCACTATTACGAATCTACATCCCTTCCAGAAGCCCCGCCTACTTCCACTCACTATTACGAATCTACATCCCCTCCAGAAGCCCCTCCTACTTCCACTCACTATTACAAATCTACATCCCTTCCAGAAGTCTGAGATCTGCTAGTGAGCAACGCCTCGTGGTACCATCACAGAGAGGCTCAAAATCACTCTCCAGAACATTCTCGTTCACCGTTCCTGGCTGGTGGAACGATCTTCCCACCCTCATCCTGAATGCTGATTCGCTGACAATTTTCAAGCGACCGCTGAAAATTATTTTTTTTCAAAAATGTTTGACTTCATCCTAAATTAAGATTTTTTTTTCCTTCCCTTTCTAGCTTGTACTTGTTTGGAACAATGCCTGAAACTTGGTATTACAAGCACTTCCTTTGTCTGTTTGCCTCTTTAAGATGAATCACTGTATGTATTCCCCAATTGTAAGTCGCTTTGGATAAAAGCATCTACAAAATAACTAAATGTAAATGTATCTTACAAACATGCATTGCTTTTTATGTAACCAATATGTTACTTGATGGACTGGAGTGGTGTGAATTACTTGTGGATTATTTAGATGTTTTTATCAGCTGTTTGGACTCTCATTCTTATGGCACCCATTCACTGCAAAGGGTCCATTGGTGAACAAGTGATGCAAAGCTAAATTTCTCCAAATCTGTTTTTCATTGGTAGACATAAAACAAACCCTAGATAAGTATTCCATTGGGGACTACTTAACTTGATCATATAAGTGTATGTTGAGGATCATGAGGCCAGTAAAATCAGAACACAGTATGTTTATTGCAGGAAGTATTGTATGTGCATGCTATCACAAATAATCACACAATATATATTTACAGTAGAAATGTTCCTGTGTGGATTGCTATTGAGCATAACAACTGCATAATACTGAAGTTAGGAATATAACTTTGCATTGAGATATTCGACAGACTCACAACACTCCTGCTGATTTGGAATTTCATGTGCAGATAAAAGACAGACATATACTCATTGTCATGCAAGAGCCAATGTGACTTTGTATACATTGATGCAACAATCATCAATAGGGTGACATCACTGATTATGCGTTAAAGACTGTAGTTGATACTTATACAAATCACAACAGAACAGTAGGGTTCGGTAAAACGAGAAAAAACAATACTGTACCAGCAACAATGCAACAGATAAGTGTGCTCATGCAACGATCAAACAAATGCTTTGAACTGTAATTATCTCTCAATATTCATCATAGATTAAAAATGTAGCTTGGTTTATTCATGCAGTTTACTGATACAAATGTTTTACAGAGAATGATGATACAGTCGATTTAAATTGCAACCTGCTGGTGTACAGTTTACTATTAATATCTGATGAAATAAATTAATGTTTAAAACATTGTAGACCATGTCTAAAATAGTACCCATGTATATAAAAAATGTCCCTAAATATGTTTGGTAAATTGAAGGTTTTTGAGGAACATGGGATATTTTTAAAAGACTGATCTTAATTATCCATTGCTTACACTTCAAGTGGGCACGAGTTGAATGTTGTTGTTCATAAAAGTTTTAATGGAAAGATGTTATATATTTTTTGCAATTTACAATTAATTAAAAAATTTAGACAAGAATAGGGTAAGATGAGCCTCCTATTAACTGCTATTATAAGAAAACATTTATAGCATAAGACCAATTAAATTATTTTCAGAAGAAATAATAAGTGCTATGCTATGTTTTAGTATATGCTATTATTTAGCCAAATCATTGATATACGGTTACGTCTATCAAGTCACCAACATGTATGATATACAGCAGATACTGGGGAATCACATGGAAACATTACAACAGCTATATATAAATGTTACACAAAAAATTGTTTTCTGTTAGTTTAAAAAAAAAAATCAGTTTTATATACCTATAGATCAAATTGACTTACACATACCAGACCTTTTTCCTGGGAAACTATGTCAATTTATATATATAAATTGACCTTTAATTGACCTGGGGTTATAAAGTTGTTTATGGTTTATCTTGCATGCTTTTATTTGTATCTTAAGAGTGTTTTATCTATTTGTTGCTGCTTTTGATATTGTTTAATTATGTTTATAAATTGTACAGCACTTTGATACAATGCTTGTTGTTTTTAAATGTGCTTTATAAATAAACACAGATTAAACTTGACCTTAAAAATGATTAATAATAAGCATGTCCAGAGAATCACTCACTAGAGTCAGGGTTAGGATTGTGTGGTTTATTCCATCAAAAATAGCCATATATTAGAGCTTAAAATTGCATAAAAACTATGCAGTTTCCTAGATGCAGGATGTGTCTCATCTTACCCCACTCTCTTTAACTGTGCCTTGTGAAGGTCTTCAAACCCCCAAAACAAATTCTCTTATTTACTGATTTGAAAAACTGCAGTATTCATTTTCAGAAAGGTTTGTGAGAAAAAATAATTAAAGGGTTAGTTCACCAAAAAATGAAAGTCAGTCCATGTTTTACTCACCCTCGAGGCATCCTAGGTGTATATTCTTTTTTCAGACGAATCCAGTCGAAGTTATATTAAACATTTTTCCTTGATCTTCCAAGCTTTATAATGGCAGTAGGTGGGTGTTTTTGTTCAACAGTCCAAAAGTAGTCAAATAAAGCACTCACATCTGCAATAAAACGTGCCGGGAGTGAATAAAGGCCTCTTGTGTTTTTGTAAGAACAACTTCAATATTTTTAATATAACTCCAATTGGATTCGTCTGAAAGAAGAAAATCATACACACGTAAGATGTCTTGAGGGTGGGTAAAACATGGGCTAATTTTCATTTTTGGGTGAACTAATCCTTTAACTAATTCTTCAAAGCAATTGTTGGTATTATTTAGGGGTTGGACAATGCCTTTCCTGGACACTTCCTGACAACTGAAATAGAAGTGACACTGGGACATCCACTGTGTTATGTTTTTGTCCTTAAGAACCTTTTTAAGAAAATTATCAAATATAATGAAAGAAATGTCACATAAAATATTTAAATAAATACATAAAATATCAAACTTGAAACAAAAAATGAGAGGGGTTTGAATACGTTTGCAAGGCACTATATTTTTTATTTCAGTTGCAAGCCATTTCCATTTTATTTCAACTGGAAGCCAGTTTTGTGGCTGAAACTTTTACATTTTAAATGAACAAGAACTGAATTTTTTTTTTACTTGATATATATACGAAAACTTTTTGAAAGCAATTGTGAAAATAAGGCTAAAGGCCCATTCATATCAAGGATAACAACTATACATATAAAGGTTTAACAATTGTTCTAAATATACGAAAAGAGCAAAGTTCACACCACAGCAACATTGGTTTTAGAATTATGTTTTTTTCAGCTGATGAATGATAAAAAACATTGACAGCCAAAGAGAATCCACCCAACTTCAAAGAGCATGTAAAGTGGCAGATGATATAACTGCAGTGCACATTACTGTCTGTTGCTGGTGTGGAAGCCAGTTATCATTACAGTTAGCTTTCTTGGTGTGAACGGGCCTTAACTTTAATCTTAAAAACTCTACTGGAGTGGTCTAATTTTGTGATTGCTGTGTCATGCACTTTTCCCTGACAACTTCTCATCGAACTCCCATGGACAGACTTCAGCCAAATTGAGATAAGTGGAGGGTGTTTGAGTTGTGTGGTTCTCAGTTGTTGTAGGCTGTTTATCATTTGAGGTAGCACTTGGTAATACCTCTGTTTCCCAGGGGCAAACGTCAGCATGCTTGCTGATGGCGGAGTCTCTGGTAGAGCTTCTTCTCCTTCCAGATGCCACTGTGGTAACTTGGTCTCCCTCTGATGATTGGCTTGTGCGACGCTTTTCAGAGGGTTTGCTTGAGGAGCTTCTCCGCTCCTTACACTTGGACGTTCGTTTGTTATCTTCTGTATCCTTAGCTTTGCCTTTGGAGGAGCAGGATCCTTTTCTTTTCGAGCAAGAATCTCTTCTCTTTGAATAATGTGTGGGGCTGCAAGTCTTGTCCTGATTCGGGGACAGAGGGGGATCGTAATCCCAAGGGCAGATATCCAGCATGAGAGCTGGAGGCTGTAAAAGGCTTCCTGTGGACTTGGAGATGTCTGAGAGGATGATCTTGGGCTTTCCATCCGTGGGAGTGACACTTTTCTTACGGATTGTTCTCTCTGGTGATAGTCCTACAGGCTCCATTTGTTGCACCGGTAGATCCTCAAAGTTCCACGAACTTGTGTCTTTGTGGGCATTGAGGTTGAGAGGTGATTTGGGTTTCCTCCTCTCATCCCTATCCCCAGTCTTATCCCTGGAGTGGCGCCGGTTTGATGGAGATTGGCCCAACCCTTTTTGTTTGTGTTGAGACTTGTGTCCACTTTTTGCACTGCTCCCATGGATCGTATTAGTTTCGGTGGGAGCAATGGAAACATGCTTCTGGGATTTGCCCTCCGTTGGAGTGGGTAACTCCTCCACTTCCCATGGGCACACCTCAGAGAGATCGTACAGGTCCTTGCTCTTCCCTGGTTCTGAACAAATGGATGGCTGACTGCCGCTCACCTGCTGCTTCATGATGCCCATCTTACTAGGCGTTTTGGTGTACTCAACCGACTGGCTGATGATCATTTTTGGTAAACACTCAGGGGATTCGTTGACTTCTGAAAGCGCTGCGCTGTCCCTTGCTTTGAGACCCTTTTTACTGGCCTCTTCCCCACTGTGGGTCTTCCCCCCAATCCCCAGTGTCCTTTCTCTGGCGCTAGCAATGACAGACAGTGACTTTTGTAACATTGAGGTCCGAAGATGTATAGACTTTTTTTCTGCAGCTAGGTTATGAGCACTGGCGGACTTGCACACTAAGGGCACTGACTCGGTAGATTCGGCTAACTCGCTCTTTGGCACCTCGGGGTTTTTCTTGTTTATCCTCCGGCCCATCAAGGTGTCAAGCAGACAAGCCTCAGTAGTAGAGTTCTCCATTTTATCTTCATGCACTCCATTGCTTTCCCCACCTTGGTCATGCGTATGGTCATAGCTGTGAGATCTCTTCAGTGAGAACATCTTGCTCTTTAATGATTCATCCCTTGACTTCCCGGAGTGAGACGGGTCAAATGGGTTTCTTCTCAGGGTGCCTCTGTTACTCCCATTGTCAATTGCGTCTCGATCTTCCCGACTGTATTGCCGACTCACTGTCTCGGGTATTTCTGTGATACGGCGCATTAGTGTCCGTCCAAGTCCTCTCTTGGAACTGCGTTTTTTCTGTAAGTGAGGGTTATTGGCCAGCATCTTTTTTCTTTTATAGATCTCCAGTTGGCCATAGAGTTTCTTGAGCTCCTCCTGATAAAGGCAAAGAACACATAAAACTGACACACAAAACATTGTTTTTACTTTTGTAGAAGAACCAAACTCAGACACCTCTAGTCTAAACTGACCAAAATATGAATTAAGTGAAAAATAACCCAGTTTTCTTTGCATTAACATTTATGTTAAGTATTTCTGCAAATAAATTGTGAAGAGGGAAGTGAGCATAGTAAAGAAGAAAGACAGGATTGGAAAGGACCAAAAGCTGTGATTTAAACTGCCAAAAGGCATTTTTTTTACATTAACGTGTACTCAGATCATATTTTGCTTGTGATCTGGTCTCCATTGATAATTTAGAGGTCTGGGAATCAACACAATGGAAAGTTATTTATTACTGGATACATTTATTACAGAGGGATGACACCCAAAGAAAAAGTATTTGCAGTTCAATATTAATAATCACTATTCCATTACCATGGGAACCCTATAATATACTCATGCTGGCATCTCAATAAGTTAAATTAAATACAAAATTAAATTAAAAAACACTGCCTGTGTCATGCTCATCATCATTACCTTTTTTTTAAAGGTAACCTATGATGGCTAAAATTATTTTAATTTTAGCTATGCTTAGAATTTCCTTTTAAGAAGAACAGTTCCCTTTCAAGGGAACTCTCGTTGTGTTGATTCTGACGCTAGGGGAACGCTTTGCGTGATATGTCTTGAAGCACATGTGAAATCAATCCAAAGTGTAATGGGACGTCAGAGCGGGTGACGTCACGAACCAGGAATCTATAAAGCCTGCCCAAACAAAGCTGTCACTAGCTTTTTGTGTCTTCACAAGCGCTCTGTGTGAAACTGTCCTTGTCTTATTTGGTGTTGTCTGTCAGTATTAATTACAAAGAAGCAGAAATGGTGAGCAAGCAACAAGTTTTTATAATGTGTGTTTATCCCTGCACGTGTTATTTAACGGGTGGGGATACACATGGTCTTTGTGTTGCCTGTTTGGGAGAGGAGCATGCACGGTCAGTGTTCGAGGGCGCCGACTGTGAGCACTGCGATGTGCTTCCCTTGCGGACACTCCGATCCCGCCTGCCGTTCTTTCACAATGAGGGTGCTTAGGCTCGCGTTCCCCAGGGCTCTGGTCCCACTGTTGCCGAGGCACAGCAAAGGCTGCAGTCCTGGGGTTTGCAAATGGATCTGTCAGCGGGGTTTGAGACGGGCACAGCCTTATTTCTGCCTTCACCTGACAGGTCCAGTGCCTCTTCTCTGGGTTGGGGAAGCACGTGCTGTGGTTTCTTCCACCCCAATCGAGGCACAAACACTTCAACTATCTGATTCTGAGGAATTAGATGTTGTTAGTGTCAATGCAAGAGATACTGAGGATTCGCCACCTCAGTCTCGTGCTTATGAGGAGCTTGTTGAGTATGTAACAGGAGCGGTTGAGAAGTTGAATATCGATTGTTAGTTAGGAGAATGTTAGTTCTAAAGGCAAACTTGACAAATGCTTCTTGCCTTCTTGTGCACAACCTCAATGCCGGGGACTGCCGTTTTTCGCTGATCTCAACACTGAGGTGTCGAGATCGTGGGAGAAACCGGTTTCATATAGAGTTTATAGTACACAAACATCACACTATTCCTCTATAATAAATAAAAATGAGTACGCTCGCGAGCTATCTCTCCCCTGACTCATCTTCGTCCATTAAATCCCCGGTATTACCCACTAAGCCAGTGAGAACAACATCAGCACTGGTGGGAAAGGCTTATTTAGCAGCTGGTCAGGCAGCAGCATGTTTACACACAATGTCGCTGCTGCAAGCCTACCAGATTGAATTGTTAGCAGATCTCGATGAGGGCGGAGGTATTGGTCCGAACGCAGTTTGCAAACTGCGTCGGGCCACAGATTTGTCTTTCAGGGTCAGATTTGTCTTTCAGAGACGGCTAAATCAATCAGCCGGTCTATGGCAGCCCTGGTGGCCACTGAGAGACATTTATGGTTGAATCTGAGTAACATCAATGGAAAAGATAAAAACTTTCTTATGGATGCTCCTATTTCCTCCTCAGGCCTCTTCGGTGATGCAGTTAATTCGGTTGTCGAGAGATTTCAGGAATCAGCTAAACATACAGCTGCATTCCAGAAACTCATCCCCTGCCATACTCATATCTCCGGGGCTGCTAAGCGAAAAGAGCAGCCCCAAACATCCAAAGCCAGCTCCTCATACCGTGCCGCACAGAAACAGAGAGTGGCCTATCGTGCTCCCCCACCTAAAGTATGGGGACACGGGAAGTGCGCTCAACCGCAGCCTTCGAAGGGTAAAACGGATCTGAGGACCGTTGTTAGGGCTGTGCAATTAATCTAATTCGATTAACATGCGCATCTCGACAGTAAAGCCGGTTTCTTGATTAGCAGTAAATCGCCATCACCTGGTTTCAGATGGAGCAGTTAATACACAGAGCCGTAGTTCACTGACAAGCTAGGACATATCGCGTTCATAATCGAAGGCGATTCGAGATTATGAACCGGCTTTACTGTCGAGATGCTCATGTTAATCGAATTAGATTAATTGCACAGCCCTAACCGTTGTTATTTCTAAGAGGGCTGCGGGGAAGAGGTCCTGACGCCCAAGGGCTCAGGCCAATGAGGACACCCCCCCCCCCTCCCCGAAGTAGAGCGGTCAACACCTAATTTTACGGTGCCCGTCTCCCTTCGGTGTCCTCAGGGGATCATTCTGCCAACCCTGCCACCTTGTGTGCTTCAGGGCGCAGCGGTCTCCGGCAAGTGCATATCTCAGGGTCCAACCGGAAACGTAGAAATGTAGTTTCAGAGCGGTCAGTTCAGATGCTTCCTGCCGGTTCGCCGTTTCAGTACGTCATTCTGACTGCACAGCTACATATGAATCCAGAAACCAGTCTCGAGATACTGGTACCTCAAGTAGAATTTTGACAGCGTGGAAACTTCTGCCAAATATATCTCGTTGGGTCTTGCAGACTATAGAAAAAGGGTATCAAATACAGCTAGTTCAGAGCTAGTGCTCTTGCGGTTCTTAGTTGGTTCGACTGGCGAACCCTTTAAGAACCGGTTGCTTTTCCACAGGCTAGAGAGCCAATACAGAGCCAGGTCTTACTTCACAATACGTTTCATGTTTTGGTTCACTAGCGCGGCACAACAGGCTTGTTCGAGGTGCATCAGCGCCACGCAGATGATCAATCGATCGGCAGACAACACACTAACGCACCCGAGTGCGATCCAAAAGCATAAAGAGCAGTCTGCTTTCCAATCGCTCCTACAGCACCCCATACCACGCACCAACCAGTCCGTGCAGCGCCAATCCATCCCGAACAAGCCTAAACAAACTATCAACAATGGCGGACGTTGCGTTGATATTGATGTTCATGGCTTTGCGAACCTACACCTATAATGGTTCAAAGTTTCTGTTCGCAAGGTAACCCGCCCCCAGCCCCTGACGCAAGTGGATCTTCCTTCTAGCCCAGCAATGTTTTGGTGCTACATACCACTTTTCCTGGTTCGGAGCTGGTGCTTTGGGTGTCGAAAGACAAAGAACTGGTTCTAAGCTAGGCTCTTGCTCCGAACCTGCACTGGAACTGTGTTGGTGGAAAAGGGGTAGAAGTGAAAGCTCAGTTAGAGAAAGGGGCCATAGAATATGTACCTCACTCCAACAGGGAAACGGGATTTTACAGCCGGTTTTTCATAGTTCCAATGAAGGATGGGGGGTTGCATCCCATTTTAGATCTTCGAGTTCTGAATGACTCCGTCATGCAGCTCAAGTTCAAGATGTTCACTTTGAGACAAATTGTGCCACAGATCAGATCCGAGGACTGGTTTGTCACAATAGATCTCAAGGACGCATACTTCCACATATCCATACTTCCCTATCACAAAAAGTTCCTGAGGTTTGCTTTTGGGGGGCAGAGCATACCAATATCGGGTTCTTCCGTTCGGCCTAGCATTATCAGCCCGCAAAACCGGAACCGGGAACGCTTCCCATAAAACACGATGTACTTGTTCCTTCTTCAGGGAACCGAGGATACAGTCGTAACCGAACATTTTCTCAAGTTCAAGGTAAGTTGGAGCTACAAATTGCAAACTGCTATTAATTCCCTAAAATTCACCTAATCTGAAACACGATTAGAGTGCTGAAAAAAACAGAGATATCACTAACAAGACTGTTAACTGAAATTTAAACAGAAATCTAAATGTGATTCTTAATCAACACTAGACAATTTTTTGCAATGTGGTTCAAACATTACAAATGTTTGTCAGATTTTTAGGATATTGTTTGTGTATCTAAAAGTTCAGAGAACCAGTGAAGATGTCTTACCCTAATGTCCTCGGGATCCAGACTGTGCACACTCCAGGCAGATGTTATGCTGCTGTTCAGGCAGGACCCTGAATGACCCATATCCAGCTCATCTTCATAAGCCTCTGTGACTATATCCTCCCGTGTATGAGTTCCAGTGAACAAGAACTGCAGTGAAGGACGAAACAATCTATGAACCTTTCTCAAAAACACGACTGTGTTAATCTCCATAAGCTGTTTGCAGTCCTTCTATAGATTTAACTACAAGGATAATAATTACCTTTGGAATGAGAAGTAATCCCAAAGTAACCGTCACTGTCAGGTGCGTGTGGACGAAAAATAACATTAGCATCCAGTCTGGATGTAGCCCAGTGCCGAGAGAGAACCTGTAGACCAGACCAAAGCTTGTTAAAGGTGCCAAAAGCGAATGTTTGTCATTTTGCTAACTGTCATCACCACATGCAGGCTGCTCTGCCTTTTTTTTGACAGAGCATCACAAATAGCAGATAAAAGGCGGAAACCTTTTAGGATCAGGAGCAAATTTCACAACATAGAGATTCAAACAAACAGCATAATGAGGGCAATTGAAAGTGTGGTGTGGCATCTAAGGGCTTGCTCTGTTTATTTAAACAGTGTTTAGTCAACAGGGTTAGGTATCCTGATGATTTTGGAGGAAACAGAGGTCACTGCTCCTCTGTAATGCAGAGTAATATAATTCTGGCGCATTAATCACACTGCCTTTCAAGAGCTGCTTTGGAAAAGCATCAAAACAGAGCATCACAATTTTTCAGATAAACAGAGCTTATCTGCTAGAACCAGCAGGGGTTGCAGACATCGGCAAAGAAATGGAGTGTGGAGAAACAGATTCTGCTAAAACTGCTAGGCACTGTGATAGCTCCTTCATAAATAACACCAGTGCATTTTTACTCCACAAGTATACTCTAGGGCAGAGGTTCTGACTCAGGACACAGATTATAAATGCATGAAGTAGCAGCCCAATGCACTACCAAGACAGTCTATCATTCAAAAATAATGCAGTTGTGCTTAAAAAAATAAAATGTACTTAAATGTATTGACATTAGTTGCATAGACCCAAATATACTACATTTTTAACAGGCAAAATTCTGACATTTTTGTAAATGCATACACCTGCAGACCAATGCAGATGTTGTGTTCTACAGATTACTGCATAAAATACACAAATTACAAAAAGCTCAGATGAGCTTTATTTGTCAATACACAATAACAGAGTATAATGAGGAGTAATAATGTGTTCTCTGCATTTAACCCTCCATCCAATCACGTGGATAGCCGACATTGCAGCACCCCTGGAGCAGTTGGGGTTCAGTGCCTTGCCCAAGGGTCTCACCTCAGTCATGGACACTTCCTGCCAGAGCTGGGATTCGAACCCGTTACCTCGGGTTTCAAGTCCAACGCTCTATCCATTAGGCCACGACTGCCCCAAAAAACAACAACATTCACTGGGCAAATCATTTTATTAGGCTTCTGAATATGAGAAATGCACTGTCAATAAGTGCCTAAGCATATCAATGCATTGTTTATCAATGGTTTTATGCTGTCGGCAGCCAACAATTCAATGAAAAAAATGTGTATGACACAAGCTACAAGTAAAGCTGCAGAATATTAGATGCAGAATGCATACAGATGTTTTGAGCTTATTCATGTTTCTGTTCTATCTATACACGCATTGCTAGTTGTATCTACTGACTGTGAACAGATCCAATGCTGCATTCAAGTTCTCCTGAGAAGTTCAAACTTACATAGAAATCGTAATTACCACTGTTTTCAAATGACCCATCAATTTCCTTCTTTCAATTTCACAAAGCCAAAAAGCATTTTATCAGTAACCTAACAAAATGAAGAGCAAAGAATTCACATTAGTTGTGTAATTAGTGTTTTATCTGTGTATTTTTTTAATTCTGGTGTTACCACAGAGAATGATGGGAAATGCAGTTGGTCTCCTCATAAATCAGTTAAATGAGCAGAATCTTCAGCAGCACAATGAAGGCCTACAAATTGAATAGTTGCATCAACATTCACAATTCAATTTATCATGAATAATACCCATTTGATTCTGCCATAATTCTTTATTTCAAAAAAAGTTGAGACTTATACTGTCTTCAAGTGCACCTGGGAAATTCAGAGTACCTTAGAGCATTTGTTATTTCAACATGCCACATAACTATATTTCAAAATTATGACAATTATTATTATATCACTTATTTATGCATATCAAAACTAACTGTGTTACATAAAGCAAACCTTGAATGTTGATTAACTCGCAAAAATAATTATAATTCATTACAAATTGCTTTCTGCTCACAGATATATTATATGATATTACTTTCCACATGTCACAAACCGTCGGACCAAGGGAACGAGAAGACAAGGAGTTCTTCAAATAAATTATAAACACTGGGGAAAACTAGATAATAAAATTACACAGGGCTAGGGACTAATAAACTAATGACGAAAACAGGAAACACCAAATATGGGCATAAGAGGAAGGGGAAC
This sequence comes from Ptychobarbus kaznakovi, assembly GCA_027422405.1. NCBI lineage: Eukaryota > Metazoa > Chordata > Actinopteri > Cypriniformes > Cyprinidae > Ptychobarbus > Ptychobarbus kaznakovi. The sequence goes on from JAPDDN010000346.1 coordinate 64,427, forward strand.
ACAGGACATAGGGACAAAATACTGACAATTACACCCCCTCCTGGAAGGGGGGGTGGGCACACTGGAGGCCTCAAGAGGCAGAGTTCGGGGACGCAAGACCTCCAGGGTGGTGCCCGTTCCGGGACCCGTGTTTGAGCAGGGGACTCGGGAGGTCATGACGGGTCAGGGGACTCGGGAGGCTATGGCGGATCCTGGGACTCGGGAGGCCATGGCGGAGCAGGGAGCTTGGGAGGCCATGGCGGATCCAGGGATTTAGGAGGCCATGGCGGGACCGCCTCCGAGGCTGCGGCCCCAGCCCCCACCCCCGCTCTATGGCTGGAGCCATACTACCCCCCCAAACATTTTTTTTTGGGAAGTAGATGCTAGTTCTGGCTGGCGCTCTGGAGGCGCAGGCACTTGAGGGCGCTCTGGAGGCACGGACACTTGAGGGCGCTCTGGAGGCACAGACACTTGAGGGCACTCTCACTCTGGAGGCACGGACACTTGAGAGCACTCTCGCTCTGGAGGCACGGACACTTGAGGGTGCTCTGGAGGCGCAGGCACTTGAGGGCGCTCTGGAGACACGGACACTTGAGGACACTCTCACTCTGGAGGCATGGACACTTGAGGGCACTCTCGCTCTGGAGGCACGGACACTTGAGGGTGCTCTGGAGGTGCGGACACTTGAGAGCGCTCTGGAGGCGCAGGCACTTGAGGGCGCTCTGGAGGCACAGACACTTGAGGGCACTCTCACTCTGGAGGCACGGACACTTGAGGGCACTCTCACTCTGGAGGCACGGACACTTGAGAGCGCTCTGGAGGCACAGACACTTGAGGGCGCTCCTGGGGCACGGACACTTGAGATCGCTCTGGAGGCGCAGGCACTTGAGGTGCTCTGGAGGCACAGACACTTGAGAGCGCTCTGGAGGCACGGACACTCGAGGGCGCTCTGGAGGCACAGACACTTGAGGGCACTCTCGCTCTGGAGGCACGGACACTTGAGGGCACTCTCACTCTGGAGGCACGGACACTTGAGGGCTCTCTCGCTCTGGAGGCACGGACACTTGAGGGCACTCTCACTCTGGAGGCACGGACACTTGAGGGCACTCTCACTCTGGAGGCACGGACACTTGAGAGCGCTCTGGAGGCGCAGGCACTTGAGGGCGCTCTGGAGGCACAGACACTTGAGAGCGCTCTGGAGGCACGGACACTTGAGAGCGCTCTGGAGGCACGGATACTTGAGAGCGCTCTGGAGGCACGGACACTTGAGAGCGCTCTGGAGGCACGGACACTTGAGGGCACTGTCAAGGAGCGGGCCCACAATAAGGAAAATACAAAATCACATTGGTATTTATGACTTTATGGTGGTGTCCATTAGGGGTGTAACAATTCATTGATATGGATCGATATATCGATACAATGTCTGACGATACGATGCATCGATGCCACGCGTAAAATATCGATATCTGTAGTATAAAAAGGCACCTTTATTTTGGCACTTTCCACATTTTCACATAATGTCCATCTATGCATTACAGCCAATGCGTGCATTCTCATTCAATCTCACGTATCAGGACTCGATATAAGGACTGCCCGAAGGCACGAGGCGAGCATATAAGACGCTCGGGATTGTTGGCGGAACAGTCGCGCGATGTGTGAGAAGTTTTCCACGCACACATCTGAAGCATGCGCACGCGCATCTGAAACGCACGCGCGCACACACATCTGAAACGCACGCACACACATCTGAAGCGCACACACAGACAGCCGCGTCAACTCTACGCGAATACTAAATTAGTAGTAGCCCTTTATTGTCACTAGTCACAAGTACCAGCGAAATTAGCCATCAACCTGTCCATACATACACAACATACATATGACAACGGGGTAGACAGAACAGGAAGACAGGGAATGGAAGAAAATTACAGCATTACGTGAGGAGAGGGAGGAGGAGAAAAAAAAATTAACCCCCAGACTATGCTCCATTTGGGGAGAACAGTGTGAGAACAGAAAAAAAAAACACCTCAGCACAAAAGCACATATACCATAAACACATAACTTTGCAACAAGGGGAAACATATCCAGCTCTGGCAAGCAGCCATCCGGTCCGGTGCCATTTATTTCGGCGCCGGTCACAGACCCGCTTTGACAGCCTGGCGGTACGAAGCGGCCGGAGGCAGTTGGTTGGGGGAGGGGAGTAATGTCTGTAATCGGGGGGGGGGGGGGAGCAAGAGAGTCCCGCTGCAGCGCTCTTCCCAGGGTAGTTATCCAGCATGACCTTGGCCGAGGCCGGCTGGTACGGGGGAGCCAGAAAAAGATAAGATTGATTTGTTTTGTCTTTGGGGCGAGCAGCTGCATACCTTCACAGCTGTTCTCTCTGTCCATTCTGGTCTCCGAAAGCTTCAATTTTCACTTGCAAAGCCGTGAGCTTCATCGTGATAGAATCCATATTCCGGTTAATAATCTCAGTCTCAATGCTGACCGCTCTTCCCACAGCTTCAATCAAAACGGGCAGCCTTGTGAGACTTTGGACAGCTGTTCCCGTCTTCTGAATTTTACGATAACCCAGGGCAAAGCCTAATCCAATCAGCAAAATACCTGTTATCATGGTTCCGAATAGGTAGATATCTTCAATGTCCTCCACGGAAAGAGCCGCCAGACATACGATTTGCCACCTCTCCCACGCATCCCTCGTATAGCCGGCTGCGAACGTCCCGTCAGGACAAACAGGTTCCCCAGAACCCAGACTTCTTGTTGAGAAGATGGTGTCAATTGCACTAAGAGACCAGTTGATCAAATCCATAATCTTCTAGTTTGGAGAGCCGTGCAGAGAGAGTCTCTCAATAGATGAGACGAGACAAAAAGAGGCAAGCAGGGAAAATAAGGGAAGGACGGGGAGAGAAATGCGACCGCCTCCGTTGAGAGCCAAACGAGAAAAAGTGTCTTGAGCTCTCCTCCGCTTTTTTGTGCATGGATGAATAAATTCAGACAAAACTACATCAAAATGCTTTTTTTGGCTAATATCCTTGTAATCAGTAGGTTAAGAAAAGCATATGTTTATGCAGTGGAGAAAGAAAAGGCATCATTATATTACATCTGTGCTTTCATTCTTAAAGTGAAAGAAAACTAATAATAAATCAAATGCTGTCAGAGAAAAATACAAGTGCTCACTGCTCCTGACTAAATAACCTTTGTAACATCAAAAAATATTAATTTATAGACTATTTAATTTATACAGTGAAGACTATGCAGTTATTTTACATTTGATTATTACATTTATTTAGCGTATCTGAAAATGTATTTTAGACTGAGCTGAAAAAACCTGAAAAGCACTGTTTATTGAACTTGCGTCTTTCTTCTACTGTATTTATTTTCTGCTATTACTTGTAATTTGGTTATCTGTATAAAATATGTTTAGAACTGAGCCCATAGTAGCATTTTTAGATTTATGTTTATGTAATATATTTTGGTTACATTTGTGAGTTAATAAAAATGTAGATGGTTGTTTAAAATAGGTGTATAATATGATTATATCGATATATCGATCAATATACTCCTGTATCGAATCGAGTCGCAATCGTATCGTAGAATTTTTTGAGGTATCGGCAAATATCATATCGCTGGGTATAAGAATCGATATCGTATCGAATCGTGACGAACCATCCGATTTACACCCCTAATGTCCATGTGAACTCACCCCATACATACATTCATTCTGACATGATTTGAATCCAGCATGTGACCTATTTTTGGGTCGTGACCTACTAGTTGAGAACCAAAGCTCACAGATCTGTCACCGATTCTGAAATATTTCCTAAACATCCATTTGCCGATCGATGCCTTTTTATTATTTATTAGAGAAATAAATGAAAATTATTCTGTGGTCAAAGAGAGTGAAATGGAGGAGCACCAGAGCAGTCTGAAAGATGGCAGACTGAGGGTGAGACAGGAACAGGATGAATGGGTTTATTTTAGGCTTTAGTAGTTTTATGCGTGAGCTGCATATTTTATGAATCTTCTCTCAAGTGGCTTATCGGTACTGTCTTCATGATGCATGTCGTTTAGCTGAGGCCAGCTGTCTTCACCTTTTTTACAAGTCTAGTGCAAACTTCTGCTGATGTGATCCGGTTCTTACTTTCTAATTGGGGCTGAGATGACTTTCAGTCATTATAGGGGGCTTGGTTACACAATTCTTGTTAAACAAACCCCTGCACATTTGCAGTTCAGTGTCACACTCTGGGAAATGACGGTTGCAGACAAAATGGAGATATGTGTGTCTACACAGAGCCAGTAAGAGCAAGAACACCAGATACAGATGTGAAGTCCCTTGTAAAAAAAAGTATACTTTAGCATACATTTATAAAGAGTACATATTATGTAAAAAATATACTTTAAAATAATTTACTATAGTGCAAAATGAATGTAATGTTTTCAGGACAATTACTTGCATATTAATTCCAATTAAAAGTAAACATATTCAATTTTAAGCTTGTATTAAATCTTTATATATTTCATAATTTCATAGTTACTTATATATTGTCTTTAAAATAATAGTTAAAGTGTACTATTGAATGTACTGAAAAGCATTTATAGTAAATAAAAATGTTAAGTAAATTATATTTTTAAGAATTTAAGTAATTTCTATTCAAATTTGTATGTCTTTAAATTATACTGTATATATTTGTTATCACCAGGGGCGTACATTTCATCTAACAGTAGGGGGTGGGGTGGGCAATAAACAGAACATTTCTCAAGAGCAATTTTTGAACGGGACACAAATAATACAGCCAAAATTGTACTTGTACGGATAGATATGTGTACACAGCATGCGTATAGCATGGAGACCATGTTTAAATATGAGTTCGGTTTATATTGTTCACCATGCGGTCATATTCTAATTATTATTTCGTGTCCTCCACATAGTATATAGGTTTCGTCTAGGACTGAGGATTTCTCTTTAGATATTCACTGATCTGCCACTTAACATCATATTGAGCAAAACCCAACACATCGGTAGGTCTACAATATTTGCCTAATATCAGTTCAGGCTTATCGCTGTGTTAGTGGATGACAAGCTACGGAATCAGGCCGGTTCTAGGTGGGCGGACAGATATCCTGGGTGGGCAATTGTTGTTGGGGGGGTTGTGGTGGTAGTAGATAGATAGATATTTTTTATAATATTTATATCATACAGTATTTTTACACTTTGGTATCTACTCTGATAGATTAGATAGATAGATAGACAGACAGACAGACAGACAGACAGACAGACAGACAGACAGACAGACAGACAGACAGACAGACAGACAGACAGACAGACAGACAGACAGACAGACAGACAGACAGACAGACAGACAGACAGACAGACAGACAGACAGACAGACAGACAGACAGACAGACAGACAGACAGACAGACAGACAGACAGACAGACAGACAGACAGACAGACAGACAGACAGACAGACAGACAGACAGACAGACAGACAGACAGACAGACAGACAGACAGACAGACAGACAGACAGACAGACAGACAGACAGACAGACAGACAGACAGACAGACAGACAGACAGACAGACAGACAGACGACAGACAGACAGACAGACAGACAGACAGACAGACAGACAGACAGACAGACAGACAGACAGATAGATAGATAGATATATTTTTTATAACATTTATATTATACAGATTTTGGGGACTGAGGTGGAAGGAGTCGGACGTGTTTCTGAAACGGGAGCTGGGGAAGTTGGAGTTTGTGAAGCAACAGCAGCCACACCATGGTCACTGCTGCTGGAGTCACTAGGCTTCTTCATAGGCACAAAAATCTATGCATTGCATTTACACGCAAATACTATGACTTTTTAACGCTCTTTATCGCTTGCGAGACTGTCAGCGTCTGCTTCTCCATGACTGTCACTGAAGCCGCCCGCTTCGTGAGTGTAAACCGCGCCGTTGCTTTCAGCCAATCAAAATACTGCAATTTTACTGGTGTTGTTTTGTGATTGGTCGGGCATTTACAGCCCTTACTCGAACTTCTCAACACAGAGCCCGCCTCAGATTGCTTTTAATCAATACACAAATCGTAAAAATTAGTCACGCTGTCTTTACCTACATTCTGATTGGGTGGGCAAGACAGACGTTTGGGTGGGCTTAGCCCACCCCTGCCCATGCCTAGAGCCGGCCCTGTACGGAATTAAGCTTGGTAACCTTATAATCGCTCACCGGGCTCGTGTGTGTATTGGTAAAGGTGGAAAGGAGGCAGTGGACCAAACCATGGTGAGGCAAGGGAGGGGGACTGAAAACATTTCTGAACTTTAAACGCTTTTTTGCGTTTATTTTGTTTTACTACTTACACAGTTATTTTAAGTATATGTCCATTATATTATTTTCAATACACACAGTCACTTGTAATGATATTTTTAGGGGCTCAACCCTCTGATGGGGGGGGGGATTTACGCCTATGGTTATCAAACATAAAGTGGCAATTTAGTACATTTAAAATATAGTAAGTTTAAATGTAATATTGAATAACACTACAGTTTAAATATCACTTTACAAATTATAATCATAATTGCTAATTATTAAAGTATTTACATATGCTTTATAATATTAGTCAACACATCAAAATAAGTGCAATTCTTTCAAAAAATGACAAAATAATTTTAAAGGCTAATGGTTTCAAATATACTTTACAATAAAAAGTATTCCTGTGACTCAGTGGTAGAACATTGCGTTAGTAGCGCAAAAAGGTTGTGGGTTCAATTCCCAGGGAACACAGCTACTGATAAAAAAAAAATATATATAGTCTGAATGTATATATATATATATATATACCACTGTAAATCGTTTTGGATAAAAGCGTCTGCTAAATGCAAAAATGTAAATGTAAAGCTTTTAATTTTGCATTGTTACTGTCAGTCTCCTGTTCCCCCATGTCTAGTGTTTCCCTCCCTCTTGTGCCCATATATGGTTTTTCCTGTTCCCAGTACGTTCTTTGATTTGATTTCCTCCCAGCTGTGTTTAATTTATTCCTTCACCTGTTTTTGTTCCTCGGTTGATTTCCCAGTATTCTTAAGCCTTGGTTTTCCCCATGTCTAATGTCCGGTATTGTTTGTCGAAGCTTATACTCCATGTTTCCCCGAGTTGGTGATTTAAATAAAAAGGATTATTGATTGGACTCCTCGTTCCTTGGAGGAGTGTGACAGTTACAAAGTGCACTTTAATTAATAGTATATTATCTAAAAATATAGTTACTTAGAATGATAATTCTACACTAAATTGCACATTCAATACAATTTAAGGGCACTTATTTTTCATAGTAGGTAACTATCCATTAAATACTGTAAAGTATTCCCACCTCAGAAAGGACAGCTTTAGACAATTTCACATCTCTAATAATGAACAGGTTTTCACTGAATAATTAATGTAAGTGCTTTAAAAAACACAAGCTTCTGCTTTAAAACCCTCTGGTATGTTGGCCTGGTTTACTTCTATTCTAAGTGTGCTACTAAAAACACAGAAGATTTAAAATTATTATTTGCAGTAACCAGTATGCATTATGTCACAAATACCATTAACAAAGCTTGTGTTCAGTGTTTTGAATGCAGCAAACATTCCTTTAGGAAGCTTTCTTAAGACCGCTGTGGTAAATATAAGTGAATGTGGGCTGGAGTTTCATAAGATGTGAATATTATACTATCACTCTCTAAAGAAAACAGGAAGTCTCTGTTCCTGGTGGGTGTAGTGACTGACATTTGGACACTCTTGAGGGAATGCGATGACATGCTGCATAAAATCACTTTAACGCCTTACTAAAACAACAGAGGGTTTGTGTTGGACAAAAATCTCCATGCAGATAAAGAACTAATCTTTTAACTTGTAATTTATTGTGTGTTGAAAAATTTCTAAGATGATTAGCATTAGCAATTAGCCTCAGCTGGTATATTGTTGTGTAAGGTCCAATCCCACTTTCTCAATTCCAAAACAAAAACAAGTGTCATAATGAGAAAGAGCTTTTCTTAACCAATTGCCGTTATAGTAGGCTACACTATAAAAAACGCTGGGTTGAGATTGCTGGGTGAGGAATTTGGGTTGATTTGACCCAGTTTGTACTGAAAATGGTTTATAATCTGTAACCCAGTGATGATAGGTTGGGAATGCAGACATGAAAGAGAGCATGAACGTCTCACAACGGTTTTGCGTGCCGATACTACTTTGCCTGACTGTGTTTGCAGTGCTCATGATAGGAATATGTGTGGAAAACACAAGAACGCTAATTGAAGCAGAGAGGAGAGAGAAATGTGAAACTGACTGCAGTGAGGAGTGTGTTTACACGGCACCATTTTCAACTAAAAACAGAAGACTTTTTATGCATTTTAGCCATTCATTTACATGACAACAACATTTTGGGTGCTGGAAACACTAACTTTTTTAAAAACTGCAGGTTTTTGAAAACAAAATTTTCATCTCTGTGTACACAAAAAAAAACATCAATGAGTGAAAACAGTGCCATCATGTGCATGCATATTATGTGTTCAGTCTATAGATATGTGCGCAGGCATATAGTGTTTCTTTACTAAATGACATCGCCATCTACCGGCCTGTCATGCATAACACAGTGTTTTTTGCTGTTTTGGTGGATCCGTGTGAACGGGGACCATTTTGACAGTGTTGTCGTCTGTTTGCAAAATTTTTCAAAAATGTGAAGGAAAAACTTTCTAGTAACTAGTCTAGGTCTATTTGTTGTTACCATTTTATTCGATTTTAATCAATTGTTAGTGAGAAGAAAAACAGACTATGAGATCTACATATGTGATATTTTGTTGCACATAACCCACAGAACGAAAAGTATGGTAGCATGTGATCATTTAGTGTATGATGTGATGTCCAGTTTTTCTCTGTAACCATTTACAAATTTGGCGAGTGTATGATACCTAATGTTTTATATAATTTTATTAAAATATGAAAATATTTGAAAAGTTGTTAACTTGCTAAATAAAGTCTAACTGAAATTTTCACCAGTGACCATTTTTTCGGCGAAAGACTTTTTGGAAATTGTGATTCTAACACAACTCCTTGCACATGAAAAATCTCAGAAAATCACTTCAGTTTGTATTTCATTTGCATTTCAGCTTTCATGTTACTCCTCAAGTGTGGTGTTGCATTCCACACACAAAGCAGCGAGCCTGTCTCATGAATAAACATAGAAAGCATGCTTCTGCTGTTGCTACTCATAACTAAAGCACATTGCTCACCTAATGATGTGAAATATTGCAGAGATGAGGAGTTCATTATAAATGGCGATGGCCAAGTAGCGAGGCTCGTGGAAAGCGGAGGGAACGGTCCTCACGGCCAAGCACAAATAGACGCCCCACAGCAGGAACAGGAACTCCGCTGGAACAGGAACACAAGGAGACACAGAACAGTGCCGTCACTAATTATTTAGTGTGTCAAGTCTGGGAATGCCAGCTGAAAAGATGTGATTTCACACGGCCTGAAAGGCTGTTTCTCCTCCTTCTCTCCTTTGCCGCATCACTCAAAGTAACACCAAGTCGACGGTGCATGAACTTCTTGAAGGCGACGCTTGAAACAACGTTACATATCTGAATGGAATTTCCTTCATCTCTAAACTCCATAATCAGACTATATATTTTGTGACATAGTTTAAGACCAATTCGTATTAAGTAGTTGCTTATAAGCATGCATATTACCAGCATGTTTATTAGTACTCTTAAAGCACATATTATACATTATTCTGCATGAGCATATTTTAGATGCCTTAATGATACCCCATATCTATATGTAACAACTACCTAATTATTAAGCGGCAAATGAGGAGTTAATTGGGGGAAAAGTCAAAGTTAAGAGTTAGTTAATAGTGAGAATTGTCATAAAATTAAAGTGACCATATATTGTTTTATATATAACTTAAAAAAACAAATACATTTTAGTATTTGAATAAAGATAATATAATTGTTTTCCTATTTCAAGCATTCACTTGCAGTACTGCAAGAAGCAATACTGAAGCAGTCCTGAGATATTATTACAGATTTATCAATTTGGTTTCATTTTAGTTTTAGTAAAATTGTGTTCCCTATCTGTCGGTCACTACGTGTTATGTCGTGACGACATAGGGGATTTACCTGGAAGCCCGAACATCTCTGACTAAAGAGAAAACGCCAATGAAATTGGCTAGTGGATTTTGCATACCTGAGACACTCCCCGTGCATACGGGTATAAAAGGGTAACAGGTGCGTCCACTGATTAGATTTTTGCTTCGGAGCCGAGTGAATGAGAAGAGTGCTGATCTCCACAAAGCCGTTCATCTTTGTTTTGTTCCTGGTTGGTGTAACGGTGCGATCAGCGGAGTCCCTCTCATCAGCGATTCTCCTGGGCACTTCAACTAAGAGAGCAAATTCTAAAAGAGCAAATCACGGACGATCGCGTCTTTTTCAAGATTCTGTTTCGTCCGTGTCCTTCTGGTTGCGGTCGTTTCTTGTCTGCGGATGATGGACACGATCGTTGTCTTCAGTGTCTGGGCTTCCAACACGCTGAAGATGCGTTCGTGGATGACTCATGCGCCTGTTGTGGGCGTATGAGCATGATTTCGTTGCGATCTCGCCTTTCCTTTATGAAAGGATTGGCACCCTCTGCCGCCACCCGTGCTGGTTTCTCTGCGATCAGAGGATCGCCAGCTGGCGCTCTGGGAGATCTGAGGATTACTGTAAGAGCCTCTCTGCCGGGCACGCCCCCACGGACCTCTTACTCCTCACGCATCGAACATCCCATCCGGTTCCCGGGTGATTTCGCTGGTCCGTCCCACAGGGCGCCCAGCATTTCATTCGGTGCGCCATCTGTAGATAGGATGTCAATCGCAGCATCGGGGGATGGGCTCACGTCCTCTGAGGATGAAGGTGCGGTGGGGCTGCCGCACCGGACCCAGAGCTGACGGCCATGCTTGCCCGGGCAGCCGTGAGCATCGGGCTGGAGGTCAACAGACCGCCCAGTCCCGAGCCCTCGCGGCTGGACGATTGGTTTCTCGGAGCGGGGCGCGGCTCACAACCGCGCCCTGCCCCGGTGCCTTTCTTCCCGGAGGTGCATGAGGAGCTGACGAAGTCGTGGATGGCCCCTTTCACGGCCAGAAGCCCCTCGTCCGCCTCCTCCATCCTCACTACCCTCGACGGCGGAGTGGCCAGGGGGTACGCGGGCATTCCCCAGGTGGAGAGAGCGATCGCGGTGCACCTGTGCCCACGAAACGCCGCCACTTGGAGGAACCGTCCGCGTCTCCCGTCCAAGGCCTGTAAGCTGACAGCCGCTCTCGCGGCCAAAGCTTATAGCGCTGCGGGCCAGGCAGCCTCCGCCCTGCACGCCATGGCTATCCTGCAGGTTCGCCAAGGCGCTCAAACAGGTGCACGAGGGTAGTACCGACCCGGGGTTGATGCAGGAGCTGCGCACGGCGACTGACTTCGCTCTACGAGTGACGAAAGTCACGGCGCGGTCCCTCGGGAAGGCGATGTCCACCATGGTGGTCCAGGAGCACCATCTCTGGCTCAACCTGGTAGAGATGAAGGACGTCGACAAGGCACACTTTCTCGACGCCCCCATCTCCCAGGCAGGGCTGTTCGGCGACACCGTCGAGGGCTTTGCCCAGAAGTTCTCGGCGGTACAGCAGCAGACCGAGGCGATCCAGCACACCTGCCCCGGCGTGATGCACCATCCACCGCTGCCCCCGGGGCCAGGCCTCAGTCTGCCCGTCGCCGTGGGCGGAGCGTCAGAAGCTCCGAGCAGCTCTTTGTCTGCCACGGAGGGCAGCAGAAAGGGAAGGCTGTCTCCAAACAGAGGTTGGCCCACTGGATAGTGGGAGTGTTGCCTCCTCCCATGCGTTGGCGCACAGCGCCTCTTTGGCAGACATCTGCAGAGCTGCGGGCTGGGCGACACCGAACACCTTCGCAAGATTCTACAATCTCCACGTTGAGCCAGTTTCTTCCCGTGTGTTGGTTAAGTAATGGGCGGGAAGAACTGGCCGGTGTCACGCTTGCTGCGCCATTCCCCCTCATCCGGGGATACGAGCGCCTTTTTCTCCCCCAGTTCAGTTCCCCGGACGGTGAACCCTGGTGGAATCCTCCAAGCACCCCCGGCAGTCAGACTGGGCGGAGCAGTCTGACGCCAGGCCCAGTACTGGTGTTAGCTCGCCCCGGGTCTCCGGTCAGCCCCTGTACTGGGCTAGGTGTCCGTATGGCCTGATTCCCCTTCGGGTAATCCCATATGTGTATTCTTCCACGGTAAGGTTTCCCTCACGGTAAACCCGTGTCTTCCCTTTGACAGAGCTCCTGTCAGGTTCTGCTGGCAGCCCTCCTCTCTACTCCTAGGTAGGATCTGCCCCAGAGTCCAGTCGTATGTAGTACTGCCCCAAGCCTGGGCCAGTCCATATCAGTGTCTCCACATGTTACCTCCCTTCGGGCAGGATGTGGCCTCCGTAGCGCCCTTCTCTGGAAGGCTCGCTTCCCTGCCGTTACGGCAAGCCATAACAACAAATAGGAAAGACCTGAAGCTGTCTTTCACTGAAGGTCGAAATCCCTTCCGATTCCGTGGGGAAAGGAACAGCGGCTTGACTATCTCCAGCAGCGATGTACTCAGTGGTCCCAGTGGGCACCAAGGTTAGCGAATTTGCGCTGGGGCGGTAGGAAGATTGCAACCTCTTGCATAGCATTTGTCTGTCACGCACTCGTCCTAATCAGTGGACGCACCTGTCACCCTTTTATACCGGTATGCACGGGGAGTGTCTCAGGTATGCAAAATCCACTATCCAATTTCATTGGCGTTTTCTCTTTAGTCAGAGATGTTCGGGGCTTCCAGGTAAATCCCCTATGTCGTCACGACATAACGTCTCCGTTCCCTCCATCAGGGAACGGGGGTTACGTACGTAACCTAGACGTTTTGTTTTTGTCATTTTATTTATGTTTCTATATCTATTTATTTTTTTGTTTTATTTATTTTAGTACAATAGGTTAAACCTGAGTTGGCAATTCTTTAAATTACAATTATATTTTTTTATTTCAAGTAACAATTTATTATTTTATGATTATAGTTTTAGTTAACAATACTGACCCTATGCTAAAGGAAAAGTTCACCCAAAATTGAAAAAGTTTTACTGCATATGTTCCCCCCTCCCAGGAAAACAGGATAAATAAGAAATGAGACAACTGAGACTGTTTTGTGTCTTCAAAAAGCCAAAAGGACCAAAAAGTACAATAAGTTTACCTTATATCTTTGTCCACCATTGAAATAATGCAAGTGAGAATGCCTTTGTTTGTATGCATGAATAGATATTCTGATTTGTCTCCATGCAGTTCCCCCTGTGCTTCACGCTGTAAGCAGAGGTACAGGAGCTGTCAGAGAGAACCGTCTCTGCATCACTGGCCACATCTCACACCCTCATGCCTTAAAGGCTGTCTGGCCACACTCAGATGATCCGATTATACATCCCACATCTCTTCTGTCAAAGTTGAATCCATAACCCTGAGACTTTGGCATTCTTGCCTCATTTTCCTTTTGTTTGAGGTTACTGGTAGCACAAACGAAGGCGGCAGGTGTGTGAGATATTGACATCTGCATTCTACTTCTTCATGATATACTTATTTATAATATTATTATAAAAAAATATATGATGTCACATAATATTAATTGCTGGTTTTTAAATCTGCATCTCATCTATTGTCATTTTTAATTGTGGTTTAAGTGTGTCGCTGTCTGTTTTTTGCTCTCCAGTGCTTGTACTGGTAGTAAAACATTAAGCATAAGAACTGACCAGCAGCCATCATGTAGTCCCAGCTGTCCAGCAAGCACATGCTGAACTGCAGGCCCTCTGGGGTGAAACTGATGTCGATGAGGGCATGATGGGTGTCAGGGCTCTGGCATACAGCTGAGGTCCAGGCCACGAGGAACCACACGACCACCAGCAAAATCCCAGCAAGCAGACGCAGAACCCTCCAGCTGGTCATGTACGGGATCCGCTGGGCAGTACGGGACAGGAACACCTTTAAAACCCTTAGTGTGAGAAACAAGACGGGACACAAATATAAAAGTGGTAAACTGCACCAACACTTTTTCTTATGCAGTCTTCAGCAGAAACATGATTGTTTACTGTGAAGTTGGCAGCATTATTTGTACCTGTACAGTTTGAGAATCACTGTTCCATAGAAGATAGCAAAGCCTAGCAAACGGACCCATCTCAGGAGAATACACCGGAAAACACTTGGATTCAAATACTGTATCATAACCTGATGATACAAATATAAAAATGAAGAGTTAGTAAGTTGACTTATCACTGAATATCTTTTGCATTCATTTCTTTATATACTAAGGCTGTAGTTGTGATAAGAAGAACACATGGAAACAGAAGGTAGCAGGTCTTACGAGACCTGTCAAGAATATATCAAATTTCACGTTAAAAATCAAAAGAATCAATGGATGCTCTGCAGTGAATGGGTGCCGTCAGAATGAGAGTCCAAACAGCTGATAAAAACATCACAATAATCCACAAGAAATCCACACCACTCCAGTCCTTCAATTATCATATTGAGAAGCCCAAAATTTTGTTTTTGTAAGAAACTCATTCTCCATTAAGATATTTTTAACTTAGAACCGTTGCTTCTGGCCAGAATATTGCTTTCTCCAGTGAAAAGGTCACCTGGTCTGAATCAGGAGAGAAATCTGCACAGATCAAGTACCATTTACAAACCAAAATAGTTTTAAACAAGCATGTGGGTGGATTTGGATGTGAGAGACAACAGGAGGTGGATATTATTATGGATTATAGACTTGCATTTTGGCAACGGTTTTAATTAAAACTATGGTGGCCGAGAGAGCTCAACACGCTGAAACTTCAGAAAACACATACGAATAGAAAAGGCACCAGCAAATCAAGAAAACATCAAAATAAAGAGTTTTATTTGCAGCGAGTTTCTTTATTTGTTTGTGTTGTGAGTTATTTTGATGTGTTTTCAGCTGTTTGGACTCTCATTCTGACGGCACCCATTCACTTCAGAGCATCCATTGGTGAACAAGTGATGTAATACTAGATTCTCAAAATCTGATGGATCTACATCTTAGATGGCCTGAGGGTGAGTAAAATTTCAGCAAATTTTCAATTTTTTGGGTGAAATAATGTTAATTGTTACAATAGTTTCATAATGCGACAGTGTTAATGGCTTTAAAAATAGACTCAATTTACTTGATGCAAATGAAAAACACTGACATCTTTCAAAACTACACAAATATACTCATGTTATGCATGTGAAGTACAAGTACAAGCTTTCCAGATTGTCTTGGTTTAATCCTTGTTCTTTATCCTCCCGAGCCTGTAAAGTGCTCCCTGAATTCCTCATTATCTATCAAGTCTAGCGTCCCTTTGTTCTGTGCCTGTCTTATTTAAAACACCAGAATTAAATAAATATCAGCGAGGACTGATGGAAAGATGCATCTGTTCTTGTGTCTCCTAGGAGGATCACCAGTACAGCTTTCCAATCCACAGTCGTCCTCTTAAATGTGCAAACAGCAAAACGGCCCCTCCAGAATAATCAAAGAGCTCACCATGTGCAGCTTCTAACCATGAGGAGGACTCAATTAACAGCACTTACCCCAGATAAATAAATGAGCACATGCCTTTTACACTCTTTAGCATGGGCGTAACCACCATATACTTTGGGGGGGACGTGTCCCCCCCAATATTGGAAAAATACCAATCTGTCCCCCCCAATAATAGGCCTATTATATTGTAATATGTGACATATGATATGCCCTCCTTTTATGAACCCTGGTTGTAGCCTAGTGGATCTGTTGTTATTTCCGATTTACTTTCAATTTAGGAAAAACAAGGGAAACAAAACTGTGTGACCACCCCCCTCGATTGTACACTTGGTTGAGCCCGTAAACGCCGGCTTGCGGCATCGTTTGAAAAAACCGCTCAGTCCGACTGTCACTGGTGCTTAAATGAAATGAAGGTAGGAGCTAAAAGAAAGAAGCAGGACGAACAGGCGGACATTCGCCTTTTTTTCAGACGGTAAGCAAGTAGACACCTAAAAAGTAGTGCCATGGTCAAAAATACCGCGGCAATTTTTGAATAAATGTGAAAAATATCACGTTTAAATGGCTCAGTATTATAGCTAGGTAGCTAACGTTAGCATGATACCCTGAAAATAGGCTGAATAATGAACTGCTGGAGTCACAGACCAAGGAGTTCCCGCACTTCCCACTCCATTGATAAGCCTCTATTCATTCGTTGATGGCCTGGCCTGTTTGTTTTTACGATCTGATCCGCGACTGAACTTAAAAAAAATATCTGGGGGAGGGCTCACATTTGGACCCCCCCAATATCTATACCATGGTTACGCCCCTGCTCTTTAGGAATGTGAAAATCTTGATAAGGCAGATCATTTTTGGACCGTCCACACAAGAAACTACTCCAACACTACAACCAAATTGGGGAAACGTCTTTGTTATTTTATAGTCCTAGTTCTGTTAGGTGTCCATCTTATAAACCTGCTTTATACTTGGCACAGAAAGGCACAGACATGTTCACCGGAAATCTTTACCAGGTGCATTCTGGTTAGAAATGCTGTCCAACTTGATGAGGCATCATTCTGATGTGTGGCAAAATACTCATGTAGCCATTTTTAGCAGCAGGTTCCACCGTTAGTTTCCCGAAACTGGCTAAGTACAAGAACTGTGTGCTACGTTCATCAAATCCATTTTCAGGTAAAAGCAGCAATTGTTTCAAATGCACATATGGTGATTTAAAAAAAACAGTTATTAAAAAAGACAAGCAAAAGAGTTAAAGTTGGCATACAACCCTGGTATAACATAGTAATTTATGAAATATGTATATATTTAGTGTATGTTTTACTTTTTCAAGCAAGGATGCATGATATCTTGTGATTGGTTAAATATTGTTATATTTGTTATGTGGCTTGTTTGAAGTGAAAGAAATTGAAGTCACGCTGGTTTTACATCAAGATGGACATTAGGAAGGGTTTTTATTTTAATTTTAGTATTTTGTACTAAAGAAATTCACATATAGACAAAAATTGTATTTGTAAAAATATATGGAAACTTATTGCAAGCATTATGGCATATATGGGATTAATATGCCATAATACTTGCAATAAGTTTTACTATATTTCCTATAGCCGATTATTCTGAATTAAATGTGCCGATACAGTAGCACTTTATTTTAGAGTCCTGGGCCCGTATTCTTAAAGATTCTAAGAATTATTTCAGAGAGCTCCTAATTTAGCTAATTTTAGCTAAAAATGTAAAACTAGGAGTCTTAGCTTAAAAGTGATTCAGTTCAGCTCTCAGATTCCAATCTGAGAGCAACTCTGAGCGAGGAAAAGACAGAAACTTGTATCTTAGTGAGGAGGCGGGGCTGCCCCCGTTGCTACATTGACACAATCTTTTGAAGACTGCGATTGTTTGGTTGTCCAAGAAGGAAATAAAAGAGCACTTTTAAGAGTAACGTCTTTTATAAGCCTTTGAAAAGCCAAGGGCAGTCGTGGTTCTAATGGATAGAGCGTTGGACTTGAAACCCGGCTCTGGCAGGAAGTGTCCACGACTGAGGTGAGACCCTTGGGCAAGGCACCGAACCCCCAACTGCTCCCGGACGCCATATTGTTGGCTGCCCACTGCTCCACTTGGATGGGTTAAATGCAGAGAACACATTATACTCTGTATAATTGTGTATGTGACAAATAAAGCTCATCTGAGCTTAATTTGTATTGTATAAATTACAGACGCAGTTTTCCCTGTTTTACCGTACTCTCTCTCTCTCTCTCACACACACACACACATTATATATGTTTATATATATTCTTTATTTTTTATTTACTCATATTTTTTATTCATAAAATAATATACCTAACTACATAATACTATTAGTGTTAGAAATTACAACAATATAAAATTTAAAATATAATACATTTATACATTTAAAATGTTAATTAAAACAATAAGTAAACAATAAATAAACAATAATCTCCTGGCCAGAGGAAAATTGGCCCGCCGACTGAGCCTGGTTTCTCCCAAGGTTTTTTTTACTCCATTCTGTCACAGAGGGAGTTTTGGTTCCTTGCCACTGTCGCTCAGTTGGGGAGACTTAATTTCTAGTGATTGTCGTCAATTTGATTTCACAGATACTATTTAAACTAAAATAAGCTGAGGTTGTGGAGACCATCCTCCAATCCAGAGCTCCCTCCATGAGGAAACTGTACGCCTTGCAGTGGAAGCTTTTCACTTCTTGATGTGGAGACTGCCAGCTTGACCCAGTTAACTGCCCAGTTGGTTTCAGTCCTGGAGTTCATGCAGGCCCGTTTCTCTGCAGGGTTGACCCACTCCACCTTGAAGGTTTACGTGGCGGCTATAGCGGCCTACCACGCCCCTCTTGGTGGTCAGTCGGTGGGCAGAAACCCCCTAGTTACGTGTTTCCTCCGCAGTGCGCTGAGCCTGAGGCCTCCGGTATGATCTCATGTCCCGCATGTGCTTTTAAGCTTCCTGGTCCCTGCGTCACCCCATCCGTGGGGTGGCCACCCCTCTCGCCCATCCATTGGACTGATCCGTGGCCGCCCCTCTCGCCCATCCATTGGACTGATTACACATGTGATTCAAAGCGTGGTCACGCTGAAGGTGCTCCCATAGCATTTTCCGACACGACGTCTCATTCCCTCTGGGAACCTGGCTAAGTATACCGGAAGTACACAAACAGCAAAATAAAGAGTAACCACCAATATTGATAGTTCAGTTTTCTTAATGAAAAAAATATCTCCCACCTAATGCTATAAACAGGGAGCTCTCTTATTTGGTACACAATATTACAAGTCAAAATGAACTACAAAAGAAAGCTAAAATTGGTAGAATTATACCTGGTAGAACATATGGTATTAGTAATTTATGAAATAAACATGTTTTACTTTTTTGAAACAGGGATGCATCATATCCAACTGTGAACACTGGTTGACTTTCTTGAGGTAAATTAAATGTTAAGTGACAAAAGCTGTTTTGTTTAATGTTTTTCTTTCGGTTGAAATTCTGAGTGATTACATGAGACATGAACATTTCGATAAGTTGTATTGTCTCTTTCAACACCTTCTGAAGATCATTCATGTTTATTTTGCACTGTAACTTGTATTAAAGTGGAAGAGACTTGAAGTGAAGCTGCTACAGCGATCTGTCACGCCACATTTAAGAGTGTCAAAATGGCATTTATGGTTTGAATTTTGTGACAAAATGTAAGGATTTTAAAGCAAAAGTAACAAAGCACAAAGCGGTGCATACTTGCATGACAAATTTAGTGTATTGAAGAAATTCACATGTAGGCATAACTTGTATTTGTCAAAAATGAATAAAACAAATAAAATCAAGTCTTTGAGATCAAAACATCTATAGGGCATGAGAAATTCATATTTTTGACATCATATTAAATAATTGAAAGCATCACATGGTCTTTTCTGTTTGTCGGCACAGTAAGGCAAGGCTTCAAACAGTTTCAGCGGTTAGATCCTGTTTTGACACAACAGATCCTGGCGGTCGAATACTGTTGTTAAATTTCATTGTAAAACTGGTCTATATCTGTACTATCATTACTGTAGGGCAGGGAGTCAAGCACAGCAACAGAAACGAAGTGACATGTTTGCAACATCAGCCTTGAGACAAATAGGTGGCCCCATTTCCCTCAACACACTGCCATTAGTTAATCAGTGGATTTATTTTAACAAGTTGCGCTAGAACTCGATGGACTCATTAATAATGCATAACGCAGCAGCGTGTGGCAGAGCACATGACCATAGAAAACACACGCATGCTTCTGAATAATGCACATATTTGATCACTGACAACTGTCATCTGTTACATACAGCGCTCAAAATCAATTAGTTGAAATGAAAACTGAATTGTTAGAACACGGGAACATAAAACACCTTTTGCAACGCTGGCGTGAAAAATTATATTTAACTTTAAACGCTTTTATTAACTACATTACATATTTATAATCTTCTCATCCTAATTTCACTCCAAATTCAACGTCATGCTTCGCCTTCATTTCTGCTTCCTCTCTGCACTTCTGCTCTTTCCTTTCTTCCAAATCTGACTTGAGTTTCCTGACTGCACATTCATTTCTGCCCTCTAAAAAAGTCTATTTTACATGTCAGTTATAATAATTTGCGAATGTCACTTTATATAATGAATGTGAGTGGAATTCGTTAAGGTTCAAGGTGGCTTTACCCGAAGCCAACTTTAGCTTATAACTAACATAAATGCTAGCAAAATAATATTGGAAACAAAATGTGTGTGGGGAATGTAGAGTGGCTTGTAGAAATGTAATGGATTGTGAAAAGTAAATGTTAAATATTAGAATAGAGCCAGGTGGTTGGAAGAGAGAAATTAAAGGGGGGGGGGGGGGGGGGTACTGTTTTAGGGGCAATACACGCACTGATGATCAAAAATATGAATTAAGAACATTTTGATTTCATGTTTACTTTAAGAAATGGAATAGATTTATATTAGGTTTTTATGATAAAAACTCTAATGTTTTATTACTATACTTACAAGATTCATAAATAATTTATGAGCCTTTATGATGCGGTGAATACTTTTTATAAAGCATGACATCATCTTAAACAAAGACAAATCCCTGCTTCATTTTGTTATTGCTAATACCAATTTGTGTAACATTTAGGGATGAAGATCAACTAAACCAGTGATCTTTAAACTGTTTAAGGACAAGGATGCCTTTATGGATAGACAGCAGAGCAGGGCAACTCTTCATATAAAAACTGAGTGTTACTTAAATCCTTGCCTGTGATAACAAATACAATATTCATGAATTAACTTTGATTTCAAGCTATTAAATGAATCACTATTGATGTTAAAACTGTCACAGTTATGGACATTCGGTTGTGTTTTCTCCCTTGTGTGCCCATATTTGGTCGTTCCGGTTCTGTCCTCGTTGTGTCATTATTAGTTTACTTCATCCTGTTTGGCCCTCGTATAAAACTCTCTTTCTGTTCCGTTTTCTGTCGGTTATTGTTTTAGTGTCAGTGTGTTTGTTTAACCTTGAGTATTTTACCTATCGTGTGGGTTCTTCAATTAAAAGCATTTATGTGGATGACCTTCATCTTCCTTGCCTTCCTTGGACAACCGTGAAAAATACACATACTGTACATAACATCTTAAGTTTATCTTTTATAGTGATGGCAAAGTGAAGCGTTCTGAACCAGTGAAGCTTTACCCAATTGTATCGGGAAAAGGTTCATTACTCGAAGCTTTTAAAATGGTTCATGATGTGGTCATCTTGTGGTCATAAAAATGAAAAACACCTTCCAGTGCCTCTGATTCATTACAGCTGTGGTTTCACATTGGTTCTGCTACTTTTTCCTTGTTTTCATTTATTGTATAAACATAATGGCATTGTCAAAGTCATTTATTTGTGTCGGTGTGCTGCCTCTAAAATAATTCAAATAAATCAAACATAAACTCATGAATTAATCTGTGATCTGTCAATGTTAACTTTGCCTCAGTCCTTAGACTGTTATTTCATGTGCAAAGTTCATTTGACCTTAATATATAAATTATGATAAAAATAAAAATAACGCATTTAATGTAATATAATATAAAGGAAAGGGTGCTGAGGTTCGCTTCGTTTGAAGCAGATACTGAAGCAGTCACGTGGTTTTTCAGGAGATTGAAAGCTCCGCATGTCATTTCATTGCTCTTGGCAAACGAATCAAGCTCCGATACAGCGCTTCAATGTGAGGATGTTTAGTTTTTGATACAAGCTTTCGACGCCTCGTGTCGAAGTCACATCACAATTTTTTATTGTTGAAGTTTCTATATTTCAGAGGGTATCAGCAAACTAATTCACCTTAATTTATATAGCATTTTATACAATAGCCTATATATTAGCCAACATAGTTGATTAAAAAATATGAGACTATGTAGTCTTAGTTTAAAAAAAATGTCATTTAAAAATAATATCTATATTCAAAATCTCTCTGGTTTCTTTGACAAAAAGAGAAGAAAAATTAGTATTCTTTGACTAAAATGACACTAAAAATCACAGATTTTTCATCTATTAAAACTTGACCAAAGTCTCTTTAAGGCAAGTCATTTCACCTTTGAAACACCTCTATGTCAGTCATGCAAGTGCAGCTCCTATCTATCTCTTTGAATGGGAAACACCAACTTCTCCGAAACTGTTCACCAGGGTTACGATTACATTTCATATTTTAAATCACCAATGAAGTCTGACAACAACAACTGTATTATAATGTTGTTTCTTGTGCTCAAATTGCATGGAAAAGCTTATTTTCATGCTAATGTGCATGTGCAGTACTAAGTACACGTCTAAGAATGATGACTGTTTCTAAAGCAACCGAGCTTCTACGGCAGCTGCAGTGACGGCGACTGGCTCTTTCGTTCACACGGGGGAATATTCCTCCATATTGCCATTGCACTTTCTCCTATTCATAAGTAATAGGAGAGCACCTTCTTTTTACAGCTAAAGTCTTTGACTTGACTGAACTAAAAAAAACATGATAGGTGACTCAATATAATAAAAGCTAAGAAGGACATTTGACAAGACTATGTATAAGACTAAAGTAAAACAGCTCACAGAGGACAAAGTTCAGTGTTACAAAGTTCATCAGTTACAGCGCGAAACAAATTCTATCCAGCCATAAAGAGCTTAAAGAAGACAATTGTGTCATTATTGAGACAATTAGGTTGACATTGATTCAATATGATCAATGAAGGAGATAAGCATTTCAATAAAACCTATCCAGAATGTGATGTAGTCAAGCACCTTTCTTATTCAAGAGCAGATTGAGGTGTTCTGAACAGAATGATGCTGTACAGTCATAGTCAGACTGCATATAGTCTGCCGCATCCTTCACAGCCTCACACTCAGAGCCATCCTGGGGGAGATTTCTTATACATTTTTACATGTTTGTGACAATATCTGGTTTTCATTATTCCTGTGTGAATCCAGATATAAAGGGACAAATTAAAAAACAGCATCAGGGGTGCAATCCTTCCTCAATTCCCCATTTAGAAGTTCCATCCCTCCCTGTTTCATCCTCCCTCATTCTCATATAACTGCAGGAGCGGTTGACTATCGCGAT
>JAPDDN010000237.1:0-95106 GCA_027422405.1 Ptychobarbus kaznakovi
TATTTTCACTAAATATGTCACATTAAGCAAGTGAAATACCTTACACATGCTGTTTCATGCACGTGTATTTATTAAAAAAAATGCTTTGGCCTGCAGTGAATTCTCTTGGCTCTAATTTCTCTCTCTTACACATTTTCTATCTTTCTCTTATTCTCTGTAGAGATGTGGGAGAGGTGAGTGTAAAGTAAACACTGCCTTTCACACACACTATCTCTCACACACACACATAAACACGCCCTGCTGCGGCTGGCTAATTTGCTTCCATGCACGATGGGAGAGGAGACCCCGCTCACCCTCTCAACAGCTAGGGGCCATTTTAATCTTCCAGCCTATAATATCTCAGTGCGCTCCTCACCGTCCTGGCTGGTTGCCAAGGGGAGATATGGGATACAGGTTGTCACTTCACCAAATCAGCTAGAAATTCCCTTTAGCCCCTGAGGCATGTGATCAGGCCACCTCCGCAACGGACGGGAATACAATGACAATTGAAATGAAAAGACTTCTCACTTTGAATATTTGCTATTATTGTTTTCCTTTCTTTTTTAAATGAAGGCTTGTTATGTTGCTTGTTGGTGTCCCTGGTGGAGAAGCTTCAAGCGGAGCAACAGCTCCCTAATGTTAATAAATGCTAAATGGCCCTGCGATGGTTCTGCTGATAAATGAACGTGCATTGAACATCACACCATAGTGCCACAGAGGAATTTATTTCAAATATCCCCTTCATAAATGTAACCAAAAAATGCTGAACAAAAGAACAAGCGCTGACAAGTACGCAGCGTCTGATCTTGTGTTTTAAGAAAGACACCATGATGCCACTGTGGCACTGATGTGGGACACCTGTTGAATTTGTTAGCTGATAGCAATTCAACAGCTGCTTTTCTGAGGCACAATATCTTGCATAATGTCAGGCACACTTTGCAGTTTTATTTTTGTTTTTTGGCAAAACAATCCACATTTGGTGGGAATTTAAACATTTAATTTGACTAACCACTGTTCATTTTGTTTTTGAAGGGAGCGATCACCCACAAATTTCATATTTTGTCATTATTTACTCACCCTCAAGATGTTCCAAACCTGTATGAGTGTCTTTCTTCTGTCAAACACAAAATAAGATATTATGAAAAATGTTGGTAAACAAAACAGTTGACGATAGCCATTGACTTCCATAGTCTTTTTTTTATCCATACTGTAGAAGTCATTGGCTGCCATCAACAGTTTGGATACAAAGATTCTTCAAAATATCTTCTTTTTTTTTCCATACTATGAAAGTCAATGGCTGCCGTCAACTGTTTGGTTGCCAACATTCTTCAAAATATTTGTGTTCAACAGAAGAAAGTCACTCTTTTGGAACAGCTTGAGGCTTCATATCTCAATAATACATTGGTGTAGCAAAAGCGCATTCAAATGATTATGCAGCTATCTTGCTCTGCCAGGTTTTTGATACGCTGTTGCAGCCTTTTCTGGCCATGAACCATTCACATAGACCCTTTACATGACATGTATTTATTTTATGTGCCGTTTAGGGACAGAAAAATCATAACATTTTGATAAAAACATCAAAATGATCCACAAGTCATCCACACCACTCCAGTCCATCAATTAATGTCTTGTGTTGTAAAAAAGCTGTTTCTGAGAAACAAAGCCATCAATAAGATGTTTTTAACTTCAAATTGCTGCTTCCGATGCTTTTTTTATGTGAGAGGACAACGGAGATGGACTCTTTCAATGGAGGAAGTGTTATAATAAATTATGTACTCTGTATGGATTGGGTATTTTGCCCAGAAGCGACTCTTTTAAGTTAAAAACATCTGATGGATTTATGATGGATTTATCACATACACACTGCTTTTTACTTCACAAGACAGTAATTGATGGACTTGACTGGTGTGGATTATTGTGATGTTTTTTATCAGCTGTTCGGACTCTCATTCTGATGGCACCCATTCACTGCAGAGGATCCATTGGTGAGCAAGAGATGTAATTTACATTCATGGATGAACTATTCCTTTAATTATTTGAACATTATTTTCACACAAACCTATTTTTTTGGTGGCATAGATTTGGTAACATCATGAAAATACCTCCATCATCATCCTGACATTATCTTCTTTCTGAAATACTTATTTATATCTGAAAAGCTTGATTTCACTTAGTCCAAAATGGTATAACTAATGCCATTTGTCATTTATAAATGAGTTTTATTAGGATAATTGGTTTTTGCATGTTCAATCACACAATTTGAGCATTAATCAGTGTGTGTTGTGCTCTCTGTGACAGGCTGTATTAGACTGTAATCCACCAGCTAGAGAGGAGCGTAACCTCTGAGACCACTGACATTAGACCTACTGACATGTCCCTGTGCTCACAAATCAATCTGTGTGAAAACCTCTAATCTCAGTCCAGGACTGCCCTTCCGCTTATCGTCCACATGACGGCCCAACTATTTATTTATTTGCACTTTTTACCTTGTTGGTAATAACCATACAAATATAACAAATATATAATATTACAGGGCATATGCAGTTGATAGAAATATAATGTAAATTTGACTTCATATTTTGATATTCAAATTTTTTTGCTTCAATGTGGTAAATTGCCACTTGTATATGTTTAAGTACTAAAAATAAATAAATACAAACTTGTTTAATAAATACAAAACTCTGTGTTTGTGTGTACACACACATGCTTCAATAATTAGTAACGTAGATTGTAGATATTTCTTAATGCATTGTCCTGTTCAAACGAAAATGGCTCTTTAAAGACTTTAAAATATAATGATATTTGTGTGATTATGATATTTAGAATTTCAACAAAAGAACTCAGTGCTACCGTTTTCATTTCACTTCACTTCACTTCCCTTGGTTTGTTGTTTTTTTTTTTTTGAAATACCAAATGCTTCTTTCAAGCAAAAGCAAAACATTTTAGACTGTGACTGGGCCATTATTGTGGACCCATTAGTGACAGAATAAGACATTTAGGGTAGCACAGCACAGGCTTGTACAGGAACCATCATCGCTGTGAATTTTCAAATTGTGACTGAAGTGTTGAGTGAGTTATTCAAAGTAGTAAGTCTGGTGTGGAGACTGTGAGAGATCCAGGTCATGATAGACAGCACAATAATCTATGTGTCATGAAAGTACACCACTTTCTTTCTGAAAAACTAAAATGATGGCTGAATCCTCCTTGCTAATGTCTGACAGATATCAAATATTTGCCTTCTCAAACCAGGGCAACCTCTTTCAGGCAATCTTTTGGAGAAATTGTGTATGTCTTTGTCTCTGTCTTTCTGGTTTTGACTACAAAGAAAGGGTGATTTTGTTTCTACAACTAGAAAGATATTTGAAGTTGTTCTAAATTACGACATCAAGTTGCCGGAGAGAGAAAGACATAAAGATGGAGAGGCAGAGGAGGAGGTTGGGGGGTTAGCACATACTAGCGCCTTAGGCAGCTATTTTTGGACCCAAAACCAATTGCTGCAAGTCGCTAAAGAAGGATACAGATGTCATTTCAACAGCCATGAGGGGCCAATGAAAGTTTTATTTTTCTTCTTCTTTTTTTTATTTGTTTTTTTGTTAGTAGAGAGTAGGTTTATAACCAGAGGAATATTAGCATATAAAGAAGAGGAAATAATAAGCTTTATTTATTTATTTATGCTTTTATACTATTAAGTATGGGTGTGATGAGACACTTATCCCACAAGACGAGACACGAGACTGGGTTCACAAGAACGAGACGAGACAAGATTTTTAGACTTTTTTTTTTAAATCCTCATTGATGAAATATATAGGGGAAAATGATCTTTTATTCAACTGAAAAACACAAAATGCAAAAAATGTAGGGGAATTTTGAAATCAACTTATACTTTATGATATTAAACTTATTTTTTAATGAATTATATGCAGTGGGCTAATATGTAAACTAGAGCTGCACGATTCTGGATAAATTGAGAATCACAGTTTCTTTTCAATAAATTGGAGATCACGATTCTCTCACAAAATAACGTAATTCACTAGTGGTTCTGACTAAATGTTCATTGCTTTAGTCTTATAAATGTATATATATATTAATTTGAACAAAGTAAAAATCAATGAAGGAGTCAGTGTCTCACTTCATAAAGACTTGTTTCTATTGGAATCTCCTGAATGAATGATTCAATGTCAAATGCAGGTACATTTTTTAAACGGATTGTCGGCACCTCCTGGCGAAAGATGATAAGTGTTACCATACAAGTGTTAAGATGCTTTCGTTTTTGATTCTACTGTAGACAAAACGTTTTTTTGATCGCTACGGTAGACAATAAGTGTTTTTGATCGCTAGTGTTTTTGATCGCTACGGTAGACAATAAGTGTTTATGCCCATACTATAAACTTTTATCCCAGTACTTCTGTTATTTAAATGTCTGTAACAGAAATAATTATGTGTGGTTGAAATGACCGTTTGTGTTTTTCTTTCTGGATCAGAAGCAGCATGAATGCAGATTTGAATGTCTTTAACACCTGTTTCACATCGCGAGTGTCAGTGGAGCTTGAGCAGCGCATATTTTGTCGACGCCCGTATCAGTGAATGACAGCGTTCACATCGGAAGTGTGATGATGGCCGACCCTCTGATTCATCAACATGGGCAGCTACAAAACGTTCTTCTCACGCGCACACTCGCGATGTGAAACAGTCTTAATATACATACAGGTGCTTCTCAATAAATTAGAAAGTCTTTGGTTATTTTAATTGTGATGATTTTGCTCATCGTTAACAAAAACCCACCAATTCACTATCTCAACAAATTAGAATACTTCATAAGACCAATAAAAAAAACACGTTTAGTGAATTGTTGACCTTCAGGAAAGTATCTTAATTTGCTGTATATGTACTCAATACTTGGTAGGGGCTCCTTTTGCTTTAATTATTTCCTCAATTTGGCATGGCAAAGTCTGTTTAGCCATATTTTCTAGAACGTTTTGTCATAGATACATTCTGATCATTTAAAATGACAGGAATACTTTCATTAGGATAGGATAGGATAGATACTATTATTGTACTTATTTTCCCTTATCTTGAGGACCACATAATTAAAATCAAAGGCTATTCTTACCCCACTCTCCCCTATAAGTATTAGACATTTAATTTAATATTATACATCATAAATATATATTATATATACTAATAAACAACTAATTTAGAACACTTATATTATTTGTTTTACTTTTTATAGGCCTACTATGGTTTTAATAAAATATTATAAATATGATGTGTTATAGGTATGTGTTATAGGTTACTAGTATCAAGACAAGTGATTATAATGGGAAATATAGGCTACACTTCAGGGGCGTAGCCATTTCATATA
The DNA here is from genome assembly GCA_027422405.1 of Ptychobarbus kaznakovi. Classification (NCBI taxonomy): domain Eukaryota; kingdom Metazoa; phylum Chordata; class Actinopteri; order Cypriniformes; family Cyprinidae; genus Ptychobarbus; species Ptychobarbus kaznakovi. Next base: position 5,342 of record JAPDDN010000237.1, read on the forward strand.
TATTTATATCACATTACAATATAACATTTATGTAATGTATATAATCTACCAGTCAAAAGTTTTTTTAAAGTAATATTTTTAATGTTATTTTTTTAAAGAAGCCTCTTCTGCTTACCAAGCCTGCATTGATTTGATCCAAAATACAGTTTAACTATGTACAACAGCTGCTTTCTATTTGAATATATTGTAAAATGTAATTTATTAATTTTCAGCATCAATACTCCTGTCTTGTGTCATATGATCCTTCAGAAATCATTCTGATATGCTGAGTTGCTGCTCAATAAACTTTTTATAATTATTATTATGATTCATATTTAAAACAGTTGTGTACATTCTTCACGATTATTTGATGAATAGAAAGATCCAAAGATCAGCATTTATCTGAAATAAAAATATGTTGTAACATTATACACTATACCAGGCATCCTCAAATCTGGCCACTCCTGCAGAGTTTAGCTCTAACCCTAATCAAACACACCTGAGCATCGTCTTCAAGATCATTAGACAATCACAGGTAGATGAGTTTGATCAGGGTTGAAGCTAAACTCCGCAGCAGATTGGTCCCTCCAGGGAAAGATTTGAGGAACCCTGCACTATACCATTCAAAAGCTTAGAGTCAGTATAATTATAATTTTATTTTATGCATTTATTTATTTTGGAAAATAAAGTATATCAATTAATTATTTTATTTAGTATTACATATATGTTTAAAAAATCTTCTCAGGTGTTTTCAACATCATCATAATAATAAATGTGTTGTTTTTTTTAGCAGCAAATCAGAATATCACAGCATCTACCAGCAAGAGTTAATCAGCAAACCTTGATACTACCTCACCCTCCAGATTTTGATATTGATTCCTGGTTTAAGATGGCCAAAATGGCCTTTTCTTCAGCGGGCACGCACAGGTTAAGCACCATCACCTCCCATCATGCATTTAAAGATACTGGTTTGATTTCCTGTTTACCATTAAAAAAGAACAACTTAGTCTGAGACTTTTCTGAGAAGAGTTTTTCTGTACCGCTTTTTTCTCCGTGCTGGAGTTTTAAAATGATAGCTGTGTATGTCAGGCATAACCTGTCCCTCCCCAAACTTCACACAGGCCTTCAATCTGTGAGTCCTGGCTCCCACTCCTTTACCAAGATGCTTCATTAAGTTTTTATGAGGCTGGCTCTTGTCACTGATACTGACAGGGGGCCAGAGAAAGAAGGCGAACAAGAGAAACCAGTGATGAGGGAGGCAGTCACTACACAGCCCTCCATCCATCCTCAGTGCCGCATCCTCCTTTATTTTTATTTTTTTTGCTTCACGTCCCTCATCGTCTGGTCCTGACAAGGGCCCTGTGGTTGAGTTTGGGCCCCATGACACCCTGTGGCAGATGGGAGGACCATAATAGAGATCAGGGCCGAAAACGGAGGCGTGCTGTGCCGTCAAGAAAGACTGACAGTGAGGGAGAGAGAAAGAAATTGTGAGCGCCGCAGTGTTTGAAAGAGGCAGCTGGCATCTGCAGTGATGGGCTCTGCTCATTAGAGTTATTTCTCAAGCTGGATGGAGGCTCCAGTCAGAAAGAAGAAAAAGGCAGAGAGGTCAACCCCGTCCTTCAACACGCTCTCCGACTCTACCTCACTACATCCTGAGATGGTTTTAACAACCTTCTCTGAGAGACCTCAGTGACAGGTGAGGTGGTCACTAACTTAACATAACCGGGGGATACACATCATGTCTTGCGCCTCCGAATTTCCCAGCGATGTTTCAGTCATGCAAGCTGAGCTTGTCTGTAATATGTCTAATTCGCTTCAGACGATGTTTCCCGGTTGTCTGATCTCTCCCAGATGGGAACCGACTATGTGTCTAAGTGAGCAAATCTGCTAAGTGAAAAAACTTGTTGGATTCTCGTTTCTTTCAATTGCAGGTTGCCGAGTTTCAAAGCGAACACGCCGAAAAGCCAGAACTGAACATCCGCGGCTTTTAAAGGCATGTGTTCGTTCTCCATCTTCCATTAGCATCATAGCGTCGCCACCTTGAAGAGGTCAGAGGATACTTACACATGTGCACTCAGTCGTATTTTGTTTTAGCTAGTGGAGCAAACAGATGGACTGGAATTTGAATGTTTTTTCTTGGAAACTCTTCAAAGTGCGTGTGCCTCATAGTTCTCCCACTTAAAACTGGAGGATCGCGCTGAGAGATTACTGTAATCGCACCTGGAAAAGAAAAAAGTGTGTTTATACAGAAATAAATAACTTTTTTAACAAGAAAAAAGTGTGTTTATACGGTAGGATCAACGGGGCTAAAGGCGCACCGGGGTTTTTTAACAAGTATAGCGGTAGGATATCAACGGGGCTAAAGGCGCACCGGGGTAAAAAGCAGATTTGATTTACTACTGTACTAGATGCCACAAAAACTCATCACAGCCCTTTTCTGAACATGCGTGTTTCACCATGAACTGGGAACTTTAGCTCATTCCTGCACGACTCGTTTGTGGGCGGCAGTGCACAGTCTGAGCTTGGTCGATCTAATATGTATTTATTTATTTTTAAATGTTAGAGATTTATGCAGCAAATGAGAATCGCTACCAGATATGTTTTGAGAAAGATCTTGGTAGTGATTTTCCATTTTGTTCAAAGTAATTAAATCAACAGTTTTAATAACTGAAGAATATGTAAAAGTATTTTATTTGAGGTAAAGACAAAATCATTTTCTACATATGCATATCCGGCTGACTTTTCCATTTGTTGACATGACATAGATTCAGACGGTCAATATCATTTATTAAGTAAACCTTAGAGATATTTGTTTATAATGAAACCATCATATTTCAAAATAAGATATTAATCATATAAATAATTTATTGTTTATATAAATCCTTATTAAATTGTGATCTCTTTCAAACAGTGCAACAGCTTTAAGAATCTTGATTTATTTGTATTTATATGTTGAATACATTTTGATGACCAAGTTTTTATTGAATAAAAGTAAATTAATTTATCAAATTTTTTTTTTTATTTTTTTATTATTATTGCACTGAAAAAGTATTCTCTCAGAGCAAAACACCCTCTTTGCAGTATCAAAAATATGACTTTTAAACTACTTTAGAAAACTACTCAACTAAATTATTTGTCTGCATAATATCATACACAGATATCATGCAATCATACACTGTGAGAGTAGTGAAAGTCACATTTTCCTTAATGTGTGCCTTAAGCCTTGTATACCTTACATTTCCTGATGTAGTCACATCACAGAGCTGAAAACATTCAAAACTACACATAAAAAAAATAATTAAATAAATGTTGAAGCCAGAGAAACATGCTGCTCTTCATTGTGACACTGAATATCTTGATAGCCATGCTAATATTTATCTTTGAAATACCTGATTTTCTTTTACTTTTTTTAAATTGAGCTGTGTCTTTGAGAAACTAGAGCACATAGTGACCTGATTGGTCTGAATTCTATAGTGGTTGCAAATTAACTTCTTTGAATTTAATCTGAAGTTTGTGAGAGGACATTTAACTACACTTCATTTTAATCTTGAAGTGACCAACATTGACCTTTAAAAAAATTATCACAATCAGTATCTGTAAATCTATTTACTTTTGTCAACAATCACAACAGCTGTTGATACAGTATCATTGGTAAAATAACCAGTAGTTTCACTGTGTAAAGTAGAGTCTAAAATGAGAATTGTGAAATTATTTTTCTGACCCCTGAGACTTCTTCCAACAAAAGGTACATTTATAAATGTCAGAATATCCTAGCCATTCTTTACTATATACAATGTAAACTGGAACTGACAGATGTCAATATGAGAGGGAAAAACAACAGAAAATATAAAAAAAACTAAAACAGGTCCATGCACAGTATTAAAAACCCTCCAATCTTGCTGTCAAATCAAATATCGCACTGTTAGTCATGCCGTGAGGTGAGGTGAAGTTTGACGTCAGAGATATTTGGTGACAAGACACTGTAATAACTTTAGGCTGTTATTTCAGCTTTTAGGGAATCGAGTTTTAAAGACTCTGGATAATTTGATGGAATTCATATTAATTCAAAACGTATAATTTATACATTATTAACGATTCGTCCAGCGAACGTTAAAATCAGTATATCTTAACAATTTTGTTTATCTTACTTCGTGGCCAACGATAAAACAAACAAAATAGTACTTTATCAATTTTGAGCAAGGTAGCACGGGCTCTGGGCAAAGTTTGACCTGAATCAAGCTGCACAGAATTATAATGCCCCTGCAGCCCTATTTTCAACAATTAATAGACTTCTCAATCCAGCTGGATGTTCTACTTTGACCCCCTCTTTGGAGGTATGTGAAATGTTTCAGACATTTTTTGTGGAAAAAGTAGAAAAGATTAGAATTAGTCTGCCTACATCCTCAGCTGAGTCTGTGATGCCACCAGCGTGTGTAAGGAGTTTTGAGCTCTTTGAGCAGTGGTGGTTGTGATGTCTGTTACATCTTCTGCAAGGAGATGGTTGATGTTGTTGGGCTGTTATTATGCACTTGAAAGCCTACATCTGGTGGTTGTGATGTGGTTCCTTTACACTTCTGAAGGAGATGGTTGATGTTGTTGGGCTGAGTATTACCTCTATTGTCAACTGTAGTCTTCATAATGGAGTTGTTCCAATAGGCCTTAAAACAGGCGGTTATTCAGCCATTCAAAAAAGCCTTTTAAAGTACCCTCTAGAACTGAATAATTATCGCCAAATTTCAGTTTAGACCCTCTATGAATAATTATCCTAGCATCTCAAAACTACCATGCAGCATCTTAGAGAAGGTGGTTGACCTATTCCCAGCTAATGCGGCAGCTCATTTTAAAGTAGGTATTCTAGATGAGATCTTAGACAAATTTTCAGTCTGGTTTTAGAGTAGGTCACAGCACTGAGTCTGCACTTTTAAGAGTTTTTAATTAGAATTCATGGGACCTCCGTATAATCAGAGATGCAGGTAATGCGGCAGCTCTGATTCTATTGGATTTAAGTGCAGCTTTTGGACACAATAGACCACGTGATTCTTATAAAGCATTTGTCCCATTTAATTAGAATTCATGGTGTCCCCCAGGGTTCACGTTTTATTTGTCACATAGATCATCCTCTGTAAAGTATGGTAATTTTGTTTCAACGTGCTGCTGTTATTTGTCACTTGTGGTGTCCCCAGGGTTCTGTTATTGGCCCCTATTTTATTTTCTTATATGGCTCAATTTAATTTTTGTTTCAAAAAATACGGCTTGTCGTACCATTTGTATGCGGATGATACACAGATCTATTTACCTATGAGAGTAGGAGAGACGTATTTTATTTTCTATTTTGGTTTGTTTGGTTCAAACGTACTATTTGCATGTTTAGAGGAGGTTAAGAGCTGGATTTAAAAAAAAATACGACTCAAAATCTGCTTCAGTTGAACCAGAGTAAAACTGAGATTATGTTTTTTGGCCCTGTTAAAGGATGTTTAGATATGTCCACATATCTGGGTTCATGGTCCGATTATTGCCATGACCAAATAAGGAACTTGGGTGGGTGTTTGACCCAGAGCTGAAATTTGACAAGCAGGTTAATGCTTAGTAAAGAGTTGTTTTTTTCAATGCTGTAGGTTTAGTTTTTTTTTTTTCTTAGGTCGCTCGACTAAAGCCCTATTCTGTCAAGAAAGGACTTAGAGAAGGTTGATTAATGCCTTTGTTTTGTAAAACTGTTTTGTTATGTTTTTTGGCTGTGTGGACTGTTTAGTCCTGCCAGACCAATATGTCACGCTTGCATTGGTTGTATGTGGAGTCAGACCATCCACGCTAGTGGGTGCTAAGAAAAGTCAGAATGCAGCAGCTATCATTGCCAAGAAAAAGTCATTTTATATCTTCTATTTTGCTTCTCTCAAATGGCTACCTTTGACAGGATAAAAATATGAAATTTGACAAGCAGGTCTTTTATAAATTATAAAACTCTTTTATATGTTTTTAAAGCAGTGAGTTGTTTTTTCATGGGATGGCTCCTGCTTACGTGTCTGGCTGAGCTCATTGCTGTTCGTCAAGAAAGGACACCTAGGTCTCTAAGATCCAATAATAAGTTATTGTTTTGTCTTACTGTCCCACGTACTCATTTAAAGCTTAATGTCCCTCGTTTTTAAAGTGTGGGGCCGAGTCCTGCCAGCCAATATTTCACGCCTTTGCTGGTTCAGGCACAGCTAGCTTGCTAAGAAAAGTCTCAGGTACTTTGAGAGGTTTCTCTTAATGTTTTTAATTGAAGTCAAAAACTACCTCTTGTCTTTGAGAGTGTGGGCTTTTTTGGTTTTAGTAGAATGTGTGTTGTTAGTTTTTTGCTGTTTTGTAGGATGTGTGTTGTTTAATTGTGTGTTTTAATTGTTGTGTTTTAATGAGTGTTTCTTGATTGTTACTCTTTGGTCTGCAGGTGCAGTTGTAAAGTGGCTCTATAAATAAAGTGAAATGAAATGAATATTACACAACACAAGAAAAAAAGATTGCTTTCATAAGAAAAAAAGATTCTTTAGGGCCGAAGCTCTGAAACTTCCTCAGACGAGAGGTTTCAACAAAGTTATTTTTACTAACTGTTACTCTACGATGCATGAACTAAACTTATTAAAACACATACACACACACATATACATACACAGTTCCAGGAGTTATTTTTGCTGTTTTAGTAGAATGTGTGTTGTTTAAATTTTGTGTTTTAATGAGTTTGCATGGAATTTAAGTCTAGCACTCTTTTGCTATTCTGCAGGTGCAACACTGTGCAGAGATTTGGCTATCTTTGACTGCATACAGATCAATTCACCAGTTTCCAGCAAAAATTGAGATTTGTTTGTTTACTTGATTTTCAAGTTGAGTTGATAGCTGATATCCGGTTGCATTTCTCTTTCCTGGTTGGGAAACCTCCGGGGCTGCGGATTGGAATTTAAGTCTAGCATCTTTTACTATTCAACCTGCTGAAGTCACAAGCAGAGATTTGGCTAGGAAAGCCCTCTTTGACGCATACAGATCAATTCACAGAGTTTCAGGATTTGTTTGTTTAATTTTCAAGCCTGGTGACCGGTGAGTTCTGCTTTCCTGGTTGGGACTCAGCTTTGAAACTATCTTCAGGGCTGCGGAGAGCTGATTTTCTGTAAGTCGTTGTGAAGTTCTGTTTGCAAGGACTTTTGGAAACCCTCCGGTGATTTTATGGGTTGCTGTTCCTGGTGACGTGATATCTTTCTGAGCTCTTCAGTCTGTTTGAGCGTTCACCAAAGTTCTAGCAAAGTGTTTAGAGTTCTGAATTCACTTGGCCTGATTTTATGGCTGTGAGCGCATTACAGCGCGATGATTCTGAACTGCCTTCAAGACGCCAAAGCCTTTGTGTCAAGCAGCAAGCAATGAGCCCCTGCCCCACACGGCTTTTGTGTTTTACCATGAATTCTACCTTCTGTCCACCCACTAGATGCTTCTTCCAATCAAATTGTCCCTGTAGAGCGGAGCCCTGCCCCGCACGGCTTCTTTACCATGCATACCTTAATCAGTTTATCACATGAAGGAAATATCCTAGCAGATTTCTATATGTGTTATAATCATGCCTTATGATGTTAAAAGTCAACTTTCATCCACACCAAATTATTGCTGATGAAACCAGCTTTCATTCAACACCAAATACTAAGTATTTGGCACACACAAAGTACATATACAAATTTTATCTACTACACGGGTTAAGGCATAGATAAAAAATACCCTAAATTCTAAATAACCACAACAAGCCTAAAAAATACATAAAATACAACATTAGTATATATTGTCTATTGAGTATATTGCTTTTAGCCACATTATTTATTGATTGTCTTTTGGCAGAAAGTCAATACAAGTTTGTGTGTTATTTGTCTGCACCAGAAGATAAAATAATGCATTTCTATTGGAATTTAGGAAATAAACGGGAGGTGTCCGGAGGTCTGGAGGTCACTTTGGGTGTATCTGTGGAACTTCAGTGCTCCGACGTCTCCTCGTATAACAGTCTTCATTTGTTGATAAAATCATTGAATTGTGTGTTAAACGGTCACGAGATCCTGGGAGTGTGGTCGCTGTCATATCTCCAAATAAAAAGTTCCTTTCTTCTGTGTTTATTTATGCCGAAGTTAGTCAGGAATAACACTGAAGTTCTGTTCCTAAGTGGATCTGGCAAGAAATGGTCAGTTATTGCTGTATCAGTGCCTGCAGCTCCAGGATGTGGCTCTATAAATCTCTCCCTTCCTGTGAATTTTGCAGAGAAGAGTAAGGTGTCCTCCAGACGGAGGGGCGTCATTACTGGAGTTGGTTAATTTTACGACTCGCACATGTCCAAGAGGAGAATATTTTTGTTTTCCTTCGGCATGTAAGATTCTATAGTTATTTAGGTCTGTTTGCAGAGGTCGTACAACACCCACAAACCTATGATGAAAATTACACATGATGTGTCGGACCACACTGTATTTCAGTTGTGAGTTTTAGTGGAGGGCATATTTCAGTCTGTTCATAACACAAAAGCTCCTATGGTTTAGATAATTGGTTAAATTAAACTTTAATGGACTTTTGGAGCTTGTCACATTCATCCCCACCTTCTTTTCATGATAAACAACATGGATATTCAAAAAACAATAAAATAATAAAAATAAGCTTCTGAGAAGTCAGTCATTCATATTGAATAAATGATGATAGAATCTTCAATTTTGGCTGAACTATTCCTTTAAAACGTATTTCTCTCCTCGTTGAAGTTGAGCTTGTTAAATTGTCTTTGCATCTGACATTCATCTTGAAAGGGCAGTAGAAAATAAAAAAACTCATAAGATTAGTGCCTAGCACTTGAGCATAATGAGCTCTTTTAGTCACAAATCAATAGTCAGTCAGGAAAGGAGGCCCTTCCTGAAGGTAACTTACTGTACCCTTTAAGAAGCCTTTGATTTGGTGCACTTAGGAAACAAATAGGCGCTTGCATTTGTGTCAAATGGACTTGCATTCCAAAAATATTGGTAACACTTTATTTTAGGATCTCTTAACTAGTTGCTTATTAGCATTCATATTACTAGAATATTATAATATTTATTAGTAGTAATTAAGCACATATTAATGCTTTATTCTACATGACCTTTAGACCTTAATCTACCCAATACCTGAACTTAACCAGAACCTATAGACAGAAATACACAGTATATTGCAGTGGCTTTTAGTTCACGGTTTTACTCAAAAAGTTGCGGTCAGTATAGTTGTTTAAGTGTTAAATTAATAAAAAACGATTAATTAAAATGTGATTACAATATTCATGATTTAGCAGCAAGGATGGATTCAATTTATAAAAAGTGTAAAGACATTTATACTGTTGTTCTTTTTAACTTTAACATACTAAGCAGTACAACTGTTTTCAACATTGATGGTAATAATACATTTACTTAAAAACAAATTAGCATATTATAATGATTTCTGAAGTATTATGGGACAGTGGAGGCTAAAGTAATTTTATTAAATGGATAAATTGCATTTTAAAATATATTAAAATATGTAAAACATGCTACTATAAATTGTAATAATATTTCACAATATTACTGTTTTTTTTTTTTATTTTTTTTGAATGAATGAATGAATGAATGAATGAATGTAGGTTAGCATAAGAGACATCTTTCAAAAACATTAAAACATCTTACTGACCCCAAAACATTTGTATGATCGTGTGCATTTACAATGCTGAGTCCTTCTCTCTTGGGTAAATCTGAACAAGCAAAACCTATTAAAAAAAAAAATTATAATATATATATATATATATATATATATATATCAGTTTCAAAAGGAAATATGCCAACACAGGAATAAACGCTCAACATTCAAAAACTTTTCATTGAAAGATGTATGTAGTAGCAACTTTACATGGCCGCTCAAAAACCTAGAGAAATGTGCGCTATTGAAGTTTTGTGTGAAGCGCGTTGCTGCAGACAGGCTCCGGTCCACTTGCTCTTAAAATCCCGTCATTTTTGTGTCATACAGATAAAGTAGCTAATACATCTTTCGTTTTGATCATCATTGAGTTTCTTCCAGATAATAGTGACACTCACGTACGTGCTAACATGGATGACATGAAGCCGCCGGGTTTGCTTCAGGGAAATGTATTTTTAAGAAGCTTCCCATGAAACTGAACATTCATCACGACTGAGGCCTACAGTTCAAAATTAATGTTAACTGAATAAACAGTTAGAAACACAAGAATTTATTGAACTAGTTTATTTTCTCACCAATTACATGTAAACAGCTTTCTCAAGCAGTTTTCTTTTGGAAACTTCTATGCGCCACCTGGCTTGAGAAACCCGTTCTCAAGCTTATATATTTGGGTAAACTGGTGCAGAATTCAAATGAGCATTTTGATTAATCTAGATTAATTCCAAGATTAATCTAGATTAATAGAGATAAAAAAAAATTATCAGCTGATAATTTATATAATCAGTTTCAAAAGGAAGTACTGGCAGCCGTTGACTTGATGCAGATTTCTGAGTTTTCAGAAGACTGAAAGCCATACCCCACTTTCTGAAGATGCTCGAAACAGCCCTACTGGGACTCTTGTATAGCAGATGGTATACAGTGAAACACGCTGCTCTTGTATGATTTCTAATGCACCACTTGTGTGTCCTCACTCCCCAGACTCATTCTGGCATGAATGTGTGTTTGGGAACTACGCTCATTTTTTTATTACTGTTTAGAGGGCTGTCAGCTTCATAAAGGTCATGCTGGGGATCTATAGCTAATGCTAGTGCTTAGTTTAGCTTTATCTGTGGGAATGTCAGACCTGTGTACACCAAACAAACAGGCCTGTAATTAAGTGCGCTGTCTGCTTTATCTGCTCTGTCTCTGAAAATGTGCTGCAATGTTAGTGTAACTAGTTTCTCGTGTCTTGTTTTTTCTATCGTTCCCCAGCAGGTACCACAATGAGAGGAATGTGCACAATAAAATTTAATTTTATGTGTGAATGAATGATGATGTGGGCTATTTAAATTTAAGCACTGTGGCTCTGTGGTGCTAAAATGAATACAGGCTTATCGGCTTAAACAATTGATTGCGTTTGGCATTTATTGTTCACATTTTTTTAATAGCGGACCGAGTGTTTTGGAAACCTGTCATTATTTTTACAATTCCTTTGGTGATACTAGTAGTGCAGAAATGACACATTTCATTTTTAATTGAGAATATCTTGAAGAAAAAAGATGGGATACCCTTTTTTGTTTTTTTAGAGAGGAGCTGGACTTGCTTGCTTACATAGTTTGACATTAGTGTTCAGGAACAAAAAAAATATATATTTTCTCTGTAGGGAAATTGATTCAGTAACATGTTGAGCAATTAATTTCTCCATAAAAGACTGCATACACACCTTTTGTACCTGTTGTATGTGTTTTTGGGGGGACTGATCAAGTTTTTTGCCTCAAATTAAATTTAGTGATTTTGTATTCTTCTCAAAGCTGATTGGTTTGGTTTGATGCTTTTTTCATCTTCTTTCAAAAACTCCCTAGAGTAAATTAAGACAAAACATACAGAATCAAGGCTGTTGTGTCAGCGATGTGCAGTTTTACCTTGAAAGAAAATAGCTGCTCATTGCTGCTTCCTAGATGGCTGCCGAATGTACTGATTTATTTTAAAGGTACTTTGGTTGAGAGAAACAATACAATATTCTGAATGTGTTGAAACCACAGCCAATATATATATATATATATATAATATATATATATATATATATATGTATAAAGATGTCCATATAAAGATGTGCTGCAGAATAGCAGTAACGTAGACTGTGATTTAATATCCTATTAAAAAAAAGAAACAAAAAAGATTATTGAGTTTTAGATTACCTAATATATACATTTAACCACTGAAATGCACTAATTAAAATGTCAAATGTGTTTAAAATCTTTCCCCTTTTTTCTTTTAGGATAAGACAGTGCCAATTTTAATAAACCCAGTGAGTTGAAAATGTGATATATGCCTAAATTACAGTTGTTTTTGGTGCCGGAGACCTTGACTAACATTATAATTGGATTTCCAGAAAGCTATATTGAGAAAGTGCAGGCTATATAGAAATTGCATAACTCAGTGTATTACTTATATATTTTCAGATTGCCCAGGATATTGAACTAGGGCAGACTTAATTTTATCTATCAGGAATTGATCACAAAAAGTATGAATTACATACAGGAATAAGGCCAAGTTGTTAAAGATTATATATATATATATATATATATATATATATATATAACAACTTGGTTTGCTGTTTGTTACATTCTATAATAAATAATATTTATATAAATAATAGTAGTATTTCATAATAATTTAATAGTATTTAATAATAGTCTTTGCTATTGAGAAACAGTGTGTTTGTTTTTGGTGGATATTTTAGTTACATTGTTTCACTATTATATGGCGACAAGATAGAGACTGTCTTTATGAGTCAGCAGTAAAGACTTTAATATTGACAGAGACTGAAAAAGGTTGCAAACAAGGAAGTTAGTTTTACTTTCAACAACATCTTCTAAGACACAAACAGCGCTGTCTTCGGAAATCACCCTTAACATTTACATATACATTACATTTACATTTAATCATTTAGCAGATGTTTTATCGAAAGCAACTTAAGCCGAAAAAACACACTGTGCGACATGGATCTTATAAAGTGGGCTACTACGACATGTGTGTAGACTGTAGGATGATGACACCTATTGACTCATACGATACGATGCACGTTACTACTAAATAAAAAAAATGTCATCAGCATGCGCTAGTAGTAAACAAAAAGAGCATGATAAATCTTAGCAGTTGTATGTTTTATGTGTGCTGAAAAAAAAGTGTAAGCGGCGAAAGAGGAAGCGATAAGAACTTGAGGTAAGCAGTTTTATGTTTTAGCGCCATGTCGCATTGATTTCATATCACATTTGTATTTGTTTGTCAGTAAACGTGGATCGTACCAGCAAACACACTGTGTGATGATCATTCTGTATCGCAGGCTATCTTTGCTCGCACCTCTCTCACTGTATGACATAAGAGCACTGATTAGGAGCCACGATCACAGAAAATGGCACGATTGTTTCACGATGCCAATCTTTCGTCTGGGACAGCCGAAAATCGTGCAGTGTGTTTAGGGCTTTACAAATGAGGACAATTGAAGCAATCAAAATCAACAAAAGAGCAATGATGCGCAAGTGCTAAAACAAGTCTCAGCTAGCTTAACGAAGTACATGTAGCAAGGGTTTTTTAATTATATATTAAATAAAAATAAAAAGGATAGAATAAAAGAGCAGGCTAGTGTTAGAGGCCTTTTTTGCTTTTGTTGATTGTATAATAAATAAAAAGAAAAGTAATAGATAGAATACAAAAATAATAGAGAAGCTTTTTTTTTAAGAAAACAAGCATAACATATAACATATCCTTTAACACATGAAAGGATAGTACGATAAAGATATACTTTCCTCAGCAGACATTCAAACTAATGTATTATTGTGAATATGAGATGGAGCAGAAGAATGAATGCTGTATCAGATGCAGGTATTCACACTCACTCGGTCCAATCTCCATAATTATCTCCACAATACTCTACTTACTACAATAATCTTTCAATGAAGCAACTAGTTGTAATGGGATATTTTCGATTTAGTAATGAGGCATAGGTTCATCAGTTAAACTGTCAACTTGAGATTTGAATCAGTGGAAGGAAGTAGTTCTGCATACAAAAGGGTTTTTATGATACTCTGTAATTGTACTTTTGTCATTAAACTGTTGTCTTAATGTATATTCCTGGCTTATATGTTGAATCATACTGTATATTTTTCATTCATCTTTCAAAATTAGAGTATAGTCTCTAATATACAGTCCACTCAGGCCATTTATTGAAACTGCAAAAATGGGTCATTCAGGAATACTGAGGCTGTTTTTGAAGGATGGGGCAGTGCCAACGATACTGGACCTTATAGCAAACCCACAACCCATAATTAAACACAGCTACTCATTCCACAAATGTGAAGAGGTTAGTTATTCACCACATTTAGTACATGACTGTTGTAGATGTAAGAAACCTTTGCCAACATTTTTTAAATTCTGCTGGAGTTAGTTAAGTAGCTAAATAAAAACTAAATGATAAATCATATTATATATTCCCCCAAGTTTTTGAAACAATTAATTTGTACTACTGTCACTTTTGGATAGTCCAGTGTTGAAGCTCTGTCTCTGCCTCATCGTTCTCTCCACTAATGACAACAGTCACAGTGTAGATTGAAATATCTTTCCCTCTCTCCATATGACAAATTAAAATTCACTCAAGCAACGATTCTCTTATTATAATTGCCCTTAGGGAAATTAGCTTTTCAGGAGAGAAAAAAAAAATGGGGGGGGGGGGGGGTAAATTGAGTCTTAACCCCTTGGATACATTGACAGCAGTTGCTTTGTGGGTCTCATCTGACTCTGTTGAATTAGTGTACAGGGAAAATAAAGAGTAAATGTGTTGTTAGTAGAGGGCAAGGTCAATAAACAACAGAGAAAAGCTGACATGACCTCGGCTCTCTTAAGATTATACTGTTTGCTTAGACAAGTGTGAGCTGCTATTAAAACTGAAGCCAGCGACCCCGAAGCCTAGCAGTGTTTGATTCAGGGTTCAATTCTTATTTAACTGTGGGATATTTTATCTACATTAGTTTGAAATGAATCGCAGGAGGAAATAAAGTAATATATGTGCTTATGCATTAAAGGGGGAAATTATCATCTAATATGTAAAGTGAGATTACCAGCCTGAAATAGTACTCCATTCACCCTCTCGCTAGAGAAAACTGGCTCTCCATTTTCACATATTACTAATATCCTAATATCTGGCTCTTGTTACATAAAGTAAAACGAATCAGCATAAACTACTCAAAGCGTTGTTCATCCAATTCTCTTGAAGATAAATTGAAGTCCATTTCAGAGTAATATCACCTCTAATATTTACTAATAAGAAATATATGAAATATATGAAAGTAATAAAGCACATATTTCTGCTAATTTGAAGCTAATAGGAAGGCATGAATCATTTCAGATTTGGCGGCTTAAGTTGAGCAAAGCAAAAACAACTGTCACAGCCTTCCACTTGAACACCAAGGAAGCTAACCATCAATTTACTATCAATCTTGATGGCACACCACTCCCTTACAGCGCCACACCAACCTACCTTGGCGTGAAACTGGACAGACAACTTACGTATAAAGAACATCTCAAGGCACTATGTGCAAAGGTGTCTGCTAGAAATAACCTGCTATGCCGTCTGGCCGGATCATAATGGGACGCCAGTACTTCCACCTTAAGAACCAGCGCACTAGCACTGGTCTACAGCGCTGCGGAATATTCATCTCCTGCATGGTGCGGAGCTCCCATGTAAAGAAATTTGATGTAACACTGAAAGACACCATGAGGCATATTACGGGATGTCTTCGCCCAACACCAACTGAACTCCTCCCAGTGCTCTCAGGCATTGCCCCAGCACCTCTTTGCAGATAACACCACACTCATACTCTTGTTACCAAGGCCTTAACATCTCCCAGCCATCCACTCCATGATTTAGTGGAGCAGTCAAATCTTCTGGGTCAACAATGCTTGAAGTCACGTCATCCCTTCTCCTGACATGCAGTTAGGCTTGTGAATTCACAGTTTGACATCTGTGAATCATGGATTACCGACTGGCAACAGGTGTCTTTACCTGCACATCTGAACATAGCCCCCAACACAGCCCTACCACCTGGTGCTGAGCTACCAAGGAAATAATGGGTGTCCTTGAATCGTCTGCGAACTGGTGTTGGTCGCTTTGGTGTATTCATGCTCCTGAGCAGATCGCCCAACACCTGATGGATGAGTGCCCCAACTTCTGTCCACCTGTGGACTTGAATCTTTGTCATCCTGGGCCCTCCACAAGTGAGTGGTTACGGCTACTAGGGGATATTATATAATGTTGTCTCATACGAGAAGAAGAAGAAGATTTCAGATTCAAAGAAAAATATAGACAGCAGCTATTTGCACTGTGTAAATAGGCAAGCAAGGCAAGTTTATTTATATAGCACATTTCAATCACAGGTGGTAAATCAAAGTGATTTACATAAAAGAGTGAACATCATTCACACAATAAAAAAAAGGGAATTAAAAATTATAAAACAAGGAATTTTAAAACGATATAGAAATTGATTTAAAATGAAATTTAAAACAGTTATATAGAAAAGATTCTACATAAAATACAATGCAGTCAGTTGGACGATAGCACAGTGCTTCATTCAACAAATGCACAGCTAAATAGATGAGTTTTTGAGTCTGGATTAAATGTGGCTAATGTTTTAGCACATCTGATCTCTTCTGGAAGCTGGTTCCAGCTGCGGCAGCAATAATAGCTAAAAAGCAGACTCCACTTGTTTTGTGTGAACCCTTGGATTTCTAACTGACTCGATTCTAACTGATCTGAGTGGTCTGTTGGGTTTATAGTCAGTGAGCATATCTGCAATATATATTAGTCCTAGACCCTTGAGTGACTTTAAAAACAAGTAAAAGTACTTTAAAATCAATCCTAAAAGTAACTGGAAGCCAGTGTAATGGACCGGTGTATGGGACAGGTGGTGAATATGCTCAATTTTCTGGTTCTAGTCAGAATATCCTGGCAGCAGCGTTCTGGAGAGCTGCAGCTGTCCAATGGTCTTCTTTGAAGGCTGGAAGGAGACCATTACAAATAATCCCCCACCCCTGTGGTTGATAAAGCATTAACAAGATACTTCTCCAAGGTCTTGACTGCAAACAAAACATCTAATTCTATTCGCAATGTTTTTGAGATGATAGATGCTGATATAGTTAACTGCTTAAATAGTATATTTTCTTAGTGAGAATGCTATTTACAGTAAATAGTGGCAGTTATCTGCACCTCATTATTGTAGTATGTTATAAAAGAGTATGAAATAAATAATAATTATTATTTAATGGATGTTACCTTATTGGGACAATATAACCCCTCCCTACCCTTACCCGATACTTTTTCAACTTAAAAAAAAAAATACTATTTCTATTTCATTTTTATAAACAAAATTATATGCCTTTCCGGTGTTATGTGAGGTTTGAAAAGGGAGGAAAAAAAAGTTTGGCAATAGGCGAATTAAAATCCAGGTTGATCGTGTCAAAAATGACTGCGGCACACTCCTTCTGCACCACTGGATTTGTTATTAGGTTATTGGCTTTTGTAGTCTTGACTACCCAATAACATATTGGTGAGTAGATTTAGTGTAAATAGCCTCAATGACGAGAATCAGAATGAGCTTTATTGGCCAGATATTTTTACACATTCGAGGAATTTGTTAAAGTGCCAGAAGCTCCACAGGACACAGATTATAAAATAATGATATACAAATATACAAATAGGCAATGTACAAAATAGCAAAAACACAATATATATATATAATATAGACAATTATGTGTGTACAGGTGTGATATATGCAAATTTAAAATGAAAAATAAGTATGTGTGATGAATAAATAATGTATAATAATGTTGTGTGTTCCACGTTTAATGTGAAGTGTGGGCTATTTGCACTTAGTGCACTTTTTTGAATGAGTGTTTCCAAGCAGGTTTCCCAAACTCTCTGCTATTGGTCAAACATTCATGTAGCCCCGCCCAAAGATGCATCCCTCTGGTTGAGTCAATTTTGAGCTGGTTTAAATGTTTTAAATAAACAGAGCCCCTGTATATTACACTAGGATATCAGAAAGTATTGAAACATTAAAATTACAATCTTCAGCTTTAATAACAGCACACTCATGTTAATGGTGTGCCTTTTGCCTCTGAATTATTGCTCTGTCTGTGTCAGGACTCTTCAGCAGCTGCGTTATCATGGGCTGAATTATTCAAATGCATATTTGAGAAGGGAAAAACATTTTCAAATCTAATTGCCCAAATTGTAGTTTAACATGTTAATATGAAAAGCAAAGCTAAACGCTTAATATTCTGTGTTTATTAGCATTAATATAGTAAGGGTAATTTCATTAAAATGTGTGAAGGTCTGTTCAAAGTGCTTGCTTTCAAACGGGCGAACAAACCTGACTTCACAGCCTCAACTATCAAATAAAATGGGTTTTGAACAAAAATATAGTACTTTGAAAAATCACAAATGTAAATGATAATTTGAACAATTCAGCGATGTTGTTTTAAAATAGAAAATCTGATGAACAACAAAGTGTATTACATTTATACAGAATATTTTACAACTCTCAATTCACAGAAATAATCTTCCAATTAAACTGTTTAAATAACTTGTAACCATTTCATTAAGTTAGAATCATGTCTGTGTGTATTTTGACAAGCAGTGAAGACAGTGAAATTCTCAGACATTTCATTGAGTGCAGAAAAACTTTGGCATTGATGTTGTTGAGAATGTATCATGCGTATTGACATGAATACGCTGGTCTACTGTTGTATCAACCATTGTCACTAATCTCTATTATTTCCCTGAATATCATTTATTTGAATAAATTCATTTGATTGCTAGACACAAATTAATCTCCGAGTGTGTATTATGTACTAATTCAGAAAACCAGCTGAACTGTAGCCAGAAATAACATGAAAGTGCTTGTTCTAGTTCAGATATTGGGCTGCATTCAGGGCTTTTGAACTCAAAACTACGTTTTTGGAAATAAATATGTAGCACAGGAACGATCAATCAGAGGAATGTGTAATAATTATTAACAAGCCAGTTTTGGTTCTACTCATGCAGCAAAAAGCCTACAATATATATACAGGCTGTACAATTAATTGCATTCAAATTGTGCTACACTGCATATCGGAGAGTTGCACCAGTTTTCAACACAACAGTAATTCGACGTGTCTTGTAGCAATACACATTTTTTTGTTTTGTGATAGATAATTTTTTTTTATCAATATTTCAATACATTACAATTTCTTTATCCTTTGTCGTTTGTGCAAACTTATATTAAAAGCTGGTCAGTGTATTTTTGTCATGGATCTGTCTGTCATTCTTTCATTCTCAATGCACGCCTGCACCTGGCTCCACCTGAACTTTCATTGAGCACACCTGCACCTCATTCAGACCTCATCACCACCCCTACTTAAACGCACACCTCACTGCACGCCAGTGTACAATCTCGTTTGAATACATTGTAAGCATTTATGCGTATGTGGACTCTCTTTGCTTATGAGAAAATACCGAAAATTACCTTCTGAATATGAATCACCTACCTCCTGTGAAATCCCCATCTGTGTCCGCTCCAGTATACTTCGTTATATAAAACTTCTTCAGCGATCTCCAATCAGCCCGCTCTCTAGATCCAGCAAGTATTTCAAAAGAGGTGTGTGTCTCATTTGTATTCCACTAGTTCCTGTAAAAAATGAGAAAGGTATTTCAGAAACATTAACACCCATTCTCCACATTGACTTATTTTTCATCTGGACATATACCCGGGTTACAGTACTGCTTCTCTCCATTTTTGTACTGCATCACGTCCAGTCAATAAACTCTTTTGTCACTATTCCTTTCTTGATGCTTTGTGTGAGTCTGCATCCATAACAGTTTGTGTGCATTTTAGTCTTGATATCTATGCAGCAGTACTAAGTAATAGGCAGAAAAGAAAACAACACATTTATATATTATATTAGCAGTTTAAATTACAACATTGAGATGTGATCTAAACATGAC
Organism: Ptychobarbus kaznakovi; assembly: GCA_027422405.1. NCBI lineage: Eukaryota > Metazoa > Chordata > Actinopteri > Cypriniformes > Cyprinidae > Ptychobarbus > Ptychobarbus kaznakovi. The sequence goes on from JAPDDN010000237.1 coordinate 25,014, forward strand.
TCACAATTTATAAACTAACATTGAAATTTGAGGTCTGTTACATTAAACAAAATAATCAAGTTTATTCAACAAGTGTGCATTAAATTAATCAAAGGTGACAGTAAACACAATAATAATTTTACATAATATTTATATTTCAAATAAATGCTAATGTTCTCAATCGCAAGGGTTCATGCCACCTTAATTACCTTACTGGAGGTTATCAAATAATACTGAAAGAATATAAACAGCACCAGTTTCAACAAAGCCCGAACAATGTTACTCCGCTTCACAAACCCGATTTGTTAGAGATTGACTGTCTAATCATAATAAAAAAGAAAGAAAATACTTCAATAAACTATTGTGGGTCCATTGTGGTTCTTTTAGTTGTCTAAGCAAATCAGCATATAAGATTGATTTCTGTGACACGTGTGACGTGTGACATGTGACACAGAAGACTAGAGTAATGAGCCTGAAAAAGCACCTTTGCATCACATTAATACATTTAATTTTAAAATATATTACATTAATATATTATTCTGTATTTTGTATATTATTTTAAGCATAGCCGAGAGACATAGACTCTGACATCCTAGGGAAAGCTTAAAAATTGAAAATCATAGTTTACTCTCCTGGCAGTTCTACAGCAATGCCACTTTTTTTTCGACAAATAATGAGAAGTACAAAATTACCACACGCACTTTTCCATGACCACAGCAGTGAATTATACACCAGCCCAAACTTAGAAAAAATATGAAGGGATTCAAAGAATGATGCCTAAGAACTGTCATATATTGACAAGTTTGACTTGTACATGACTGATTGGTGAAAACAAAAAAATATATTTATGATCTGCCCGGTGAATATGGTCTTTGTGTGTGCACGACTGCGTTTCATGACATTCTATTAGCGCCAGTATTACTTTGATTCACATAAAAAGCACACAAATAAATCCAGAGGTTAATAAAAATGCAACATTCTCTGTGATCTCCTCAAAATATCTGGAACGCTTCATGACACGAGAATATCCAGACTGGAACTTTGGTTGTCAGATGTCAGTAAGACTGACTTCTTAAGTGATAACTTCTTGGATGAACACAATAGATATAATCACCTCAGAAAAGTAAGTACTGGTATTGTATTTGATGTCTCTTTCTAATTATAATTTTTTGCTCAAAACTTGCATGCTTTTATTCAGTCGTGGCCAAAATTATTGGCAGTGACATAGATTTTGTGTTTTTGCTAAATTTGCTGCTTGCTACTTAAGTGTTGTGGTGTTCATTTACATTGTTTCTAGATATGTTTTATAAGTTGTAGCAATTTAAATGAAAAATGGCAGTGTATATCTGTTTTTTTATTTATATTTTAACAAACAGATGTGCAAAGTTGTAGTGCAAATGAAAATTAAATTACAAGTTTATATTTGCAATTTCTACAGTTTTAATATGCACATTATTTTGTTTTAATGCTTTTAAAGTTTAGTTTAATAGTTTGTTTATAGTTTTATAGTCAGTGTGGAAAGCGTTTGGTTAATGATGAATATTGACCTATTGTCATCCTGTTGCTGAGCCGCAACCATGATGTAGCCTAAAGATTGACAGGCCGGGGATGTGTTCCATTTTTCAAATGCTTTCTCATTGATTGACTTTAATATTCATCATGGGGGCAAATATGAAAAATCAGCAATGAAACCTATATGTAAGTATCAATGCATGTTAACAAAATAAAAAGAGATGTTAAATCACCAATTTGCTCAACTTTTATCTGTATCTTTGGCTCAGAATGCATTCTAAAATTCTCACTGCATTTTGCATACAATATCATGCGTTATTATGATGGAAATGTAATCCAAGTGTCCTACTACCCGAAGTCTAAATGCATTTAGGAAAAACAGCATTTAAATCAATTATTTTGCTACAGTCTCTTTGCTTGGGACGTGTTAAATATATCAAATCAATTTGTAATACATTTTACAGCATTGCCATTTGCATATTACAAATTGAATTTGAAAAAAATCAAAATAAGATTTTGCTACCCATTGCTTCCATAGCACAAAGGATGAATAATGATCATTTAGGGGTGTACTAAACCTTTACTGTTTTACATACCAATAATATATGTTGTGTTATCTGTAAAATGTAGAGACTTCTGGACATCAGATGGAGTGCTGATACCTGAAATTGTTTTTAAAAAAAGACAGACAAGCTCATTAACAGAATCAAGACATAAAACATGTTGCAAATAAATGTGATTTGTTGAGTAATCTCTACTTACATCTGCTTGAAGGGTAAAACCATCTAATTTATGCAAGTGTGGGAGCAGCTGTAGGAACGGAAGACATGGAAGCAATCAGGAATACTATTTTGAAATAAGCATTAGGAACATGACTATGGATTTACATGAGCTGGCAAAATTATAACACATTCTAAAAGCACGATCATAGCAATAGATTTTTTTAACATGGACCAAATGTAACTTTAAAACTTGTGACCTTACATTAGCACCGGATCTTCATCTGATTGTTCAGCCTGGGAAAACAAAAAAACATCAGAGGCAAGTCATGTGAATGTGTTATGCGTGTCTTATTTGCTATTTATGTTATTTTTGATTGTTTGATTAAAGCAAGATGTGAACAAACATATTAAGCCGCATCAAGTGACTGTGAAAGCTAACTTAACATTAGATATAGCGAGCTAGATATAACTTGGTTATGGGCTGTAACAGAATCATGGTCTGTTGCCGCATTATATGAAGTATCAAAGTTACTTGGTAAAGAGTTGAGATGTTTACTCGGGATTTAAGTAAGTTAACAAAAGTTTAACATTCTCAAAATCAGACCATTCGTGGAAGCAATAGAAATGTGAATGAAAAAAAAAGACTAGCTCACCGTATCGATACTCAGTCGAACAATCATCCATGATCATGCTCCAAAGTCCATTTCTCATCATCGTCAGAGGTGTGCAAAGATTCAGATGATCAAATTATCTTTGAGTCTGCTTACACAGCGTCGTCCAACGATTGAAATGTGAAACATAGCTCACAAAGCAGGAAATGCGAAACGAAGCTCACAAAGCTAAAAAAACTGACAGACACTAACCACTGGCTTGTCTTAATAAAGCGAATAATTATAGTGTTCAACAAATCCCGCTGACAAATCTAGTTTGTCTGGAGTACACTGTTCACATCACACCACATTCCCAATTGAGGCGCAAAATAAATCTATCCCACAATGCAATGCATTTCCAGTATGATCACTGTATTACAATTTAGGACTGAAAACAGAAAACTTCTGTTTTTACAGACATTCTGTAAAATATACAGCATGTTACTGTTTTATAAAAATAACAGTATAATACTGTTAGAAAATGCCTGTAAATTTACAGTAAAGTTTTACAGTGTACAGGCTGTACAATTAATTGCATTCAAATTGTGCTACACTGCATATAGGAGAGTTGCACCAGTTTTCAACAAAACAGTAATTCGATGTGTCTTGTAGCAATACACATTTTCTTTTTTTGTGATATAACAATTTTTTTTAATCAATATTTCAATACATTACAATTTCTTTATCCTTTGTCGTTTTTGCACACTTGTTTTAAAAGCTGGTCAGTGTATTTGTGTCATGGATCTGTCTGTCATTCCTTCTTTCTCAATGCACGCCTGCACCTGGCTCCACCTGAACTTTCATTGAGCACACCTGCACCTCATTCAGACCTCATCACCACCCCTACTTAAACGCACACCTCACTGCACGCCAGTGTACAATCTCGTTTGTATACATTGTATGTAAGAGTTTATACGTATGTGGACTCTCTTTGCTTATGAGCCGCTTACCTCATGTGTCCCCATCTGTGTCCCCTCCAGTATTCTTCGTCTTCTTCAGCATCTCACAGTCTGCCCGCCTCTATCGCAAGTGAGGTGTGTGTCTCATTTGTATTCCACTAGTTCCTGTAATGAGAAGATTTCACCATTAACACCCATTCTCCAAATTGACTTATCATCTGGACATATTACCCACCTGCTTCTCTCCATTTACTGCATTCCAGTCAATAAACTAATTTTGTTATTCCTTGACGCTTTGTGTGAGTCTGCATCCATAACAGTTTGTGTGCATTTTAGTCTTGATATCTATGCAGCAGTACTAAGTAATAGGCCAACTCATTTATCATATTGCAGTTTAAATTACAATATTTGTCTAAACACACACAGTATATACTAGCATTGAAAAGTTTGAGGTCTGTTACATAAAAAAATAATAATCAAGTTTATTCAACAAGTGTGCATTAAATTAATCAAAGGTGACAGTAAATACAATAATAATTTTACAAAATATTTATTTCAAATAAATGCTGTTCTTTTCATTATTATCATTTAATTACCTTCTGGTTATCAAAGAATACTGAAAAAATGCATCAGTTTCAACAAAAATATTACACAGCACAAACCTTTGTAACTGTCTCATCATAAGAATAAATGTTTCCATTCATTCCAGAGACGCTGAGCGTCCGTTAATCGGCATTATCCAATGACCGCCTTGTTTCTAAGCACTGAAAAAAACTGTTTAAAGCAGCCCCATGAAGTCAATGGACGCTGGGCTTCAACATGAATACACTGTACGCTAATGAATGAGAAGGAAATCAGTCAGCCGATAAGTAGCTATTCTGATTTGTTTTCGTTGAGATGAACGTGTTTAACGTATTTGAGCATAGTCAAAAAAAAAAATGTTAAACATAATAGTACATATATTTGACCATTCATTTTTGACAATTGCCCGGTGATAGGGGTGTGTGTGCGTTTGTAGAGTATTACTTTCACAGAGCTTCCTTGCAGTCTTAAAGAAATCGCGTCTGACGAGAAGGCAGATAGGCGAGCGCTGCGGACCGGCCATTTTCTTTTACTCTTTGTAGGAAAAGGACATCGAGTCTTTGCAAATTCTCGCAGAGGAAGCTGTCACTCTCTCTGTCATTTGCCGCTTGTAGCCTCTTGAAGGCAAAATGTCATCCAACTTGTCAGGACTCTAATACCAGAGAACCATTTACTGTAGAGCTCTATCTCTCTTTGTCTTTTTAGTTTTTTCTACATCCTCTCCTTTACGAACTTCTCCCTTTCCATTTGTGTCTTCGCTCTCATAAATATTCCTTTCTCTGCACCCACACTCTCTCTCTATCTACAGGCCCGCCGACGATCATCTCTGCGGCGTGACACGTTAACTTGATCAGCGATCATGAGTGATGTCACGGACAAGAGGTGTGCGTCTCTCATCCCTTAACAACCTCCATGACTTACTTCCCATCCATCATTTGGCTTTTCCAGCGCCATTACATCGCCTCTGTCATCGAAATAACAGATGTTCCTCCCCAAAGTTGCTGTATCCCTGTGTGACACATTCGCAGACCTCTCCTTGAGCAGCTGCATCGTGACTGGAGATGCCGGGGTGTCTCCCACTAATTACCCAGCACAAGCAAAGCCCCAGGGCCGTGTTTCTAGTTCCTGTTTATTTATTTAATTAACTTTTTTTAATCTGGGTCTGCTCACGCTCAATCAGAGATGCTAATCTTGCTAGGGGATTAGCTATTCCGCTGTGCCACAAACATGCTGCAGTTCTCGTCGACTTTCTCCAAACAATCCATGTTTGGTAGAGTTATTAGCATGCTTCTGTCGATGCAAAGCAATGCCTTCATCTACCCGGCTCTTCTTCCACATCCTTCCTCTCAGTGTTGGTTCAGTTTATGTGTTTTCTCAAATTAGTTTTAGTATTAGATTGACCACCCACAGTCCATGCACTGACAATTTGATGTGCATTGCACTCAAAAATACTAATCATTGTTATTCAAAAATGTACAGTTTAATTTGATTGGCTGGCTTTCTGCACCAGTCTGGTTTGTAGCAAAACATGTATAATAACAGACTATCAGATAAGTGACGTTTTGAGCACGCATGCTCTTCCTCAGTCTGATGAAGCCCAGGTGCAGCTATATATATATCCCTTAAACCCATTTTTTATTAATATTAGTTATTACAATAGACAATAACATTTTGGGAGAAAAAAACAACAACAAAACCTGTATTATATTCACTCAGAAATTAAATGGCAAGTAATGCAAGTAACACATTAAAGACTGAATGCCTAAATATTTATTTATTTATTTTATTTATTTACTTGTTTATTTATTTTTTGTATTCCAGTAAAGCGTATTGATCTTTGTTTTATTCAGACTATTTTTCTTTCCTTTTGTTTAATCTTATTTTTGGTTAATCTTAGTTTTAATTCTAATTAATCTTGGTTATACCTAATTTCTTCATGTAGACTACTAAAACATTTTGCAAACATTTTAAATCTATAAATATATTTGTTGTATATTCATTGTATAAATAAATGTGGTCACACTTTTTTTCCAGTTTTCACTATTAACTAACTATTAACTATGACATCTGTCTCACTAAACCCTTAATTTGCAGTTTATTAATAGTTAGTAAGGTAGTTGTTAATTGTAGGTGTTGGTTTAAGGGATCTAAAATATGGTCATGCAGAATAAGGTATTAATATGTGCTAATAAACAGCCAATATGCTAGTTTGCTAGCAAAATGCATTCTAGTTAATAGTAAGGATTAGTATAGTAAAGAGTGAGAATATTTAACAAATATAAATACAATATAATAATAATACAAACTTAACATGTTAACAAAATTGAACCCATGATCTTGGCGCTGCTAGCAAACATTATTGTGGTATCAACCATCTCAACCTGCCCTTAAATGGCACTTAAAACAAACTGTGGTTGTTCAGCTGACCTAAATAGGCCATTTTTGCTCAGACCAAGTTGTTTTATCTGGTCGAACAGTCGATGATCCAAATTATCAACCATCTTGAATCAGCTGATGATTATAAATCACCAATTCTGACCAGCTAAATACTATGTAACCTCTATCAAAAGCTGATTTTAGCTGGATTTGCCAGCATTGCCCCCCTCCCTCATTTCCCCACAAGGTGACTTTTTACACCAGGAAGGTTCATGTGTTATTGTAGTTGATTGTGTGCTTGTTCTTAAGACATAGTTATCTGTCGGAATGATGAAATGGCTCTCCGTAAGCTTTAAGCTTTTTGTTTAAACACGGATTTGTGTCACATTTCCATTCTGAGTATACAAATAGAGCCCCAAACAAGCTCAGCCTCCCACCATGCATTTGTAATGCCGTCTTTCCCTCTCCGGATTGTTTGGATTCCTTCACCGGGGATGTTTACTTATAGAACTGTTTCAGACATGATAGATGGTCCATGAAAGTGTGATTTCACAAAGTCCACACAATTTGCTTGTCTCAAGTTGCATTTTTAAATGTAAACAGGTTAGTTTTCGCTTCGTGAAATGCGACGCGATGTGATTAACATTCAAAAACCCTTTTACCCGAAGCCTGGGGCTCGATCTCGCTCGCTCAAAATATCTCTAGTCCACACTTAAAAGTAGACCAGTGGGGTGTCAGTTATGATATCTAATTAATGAGTTAATTAAAAGACTTCTCTCCTCTTTTCACGTGGTGTCAAAGAAAGAGCAGATGTCTATATATTTAGCTCAAAAGTTCACATCCATTACTCTCCTTTTTTGAGGAACTTTTACTACTTTTTTTTCTCCTTGGGGTCAAGCAACCAGATAGAAATCTAGGTAAAAGCTTTGTGTAATAGATGATGCTATAATCCAACAAGGACACAAGAAAAGGACCTCCAAAGACGTCTTCCATGTCCCGAAGGGATGGTTTTTGAGAGACAACGGAAAAAAATGAAGATAGACGGGGCTGTAAGTACACGGCTTACAGAAATTCTGCATGTGTAGCTGCTGAGTTCAGGTCAGTCAGATCTGTTTAATGTCACTGATGTTGTCGCCTCTGGATGAATGGGACCCCAGGGGTCCATCAGGAGCAGCTCGACTCCCATTCCAATGACCTTCACCATGATGCATGTCTGCACAGGGAGAAAAAGAGAGTGATTCGCGTTTGCATCCTTTCACTGTTTGGGTCAGTCCACACGGGTTATCTCTCTCTGTAGGGTTCTCCTTAGCTTGGAAAAAAAACATCAGCTATTTACTATGCTGTCCCAAACATTTCCGAGAAGAGACCTCCGCCAGAGTCCATGTGACAGAGCAGTAAGAGGCTTATTAGAATAATATGTGATTAAGTGATTCGTTTTTAAATCAGCTGAGAGTAAAGTACTGGTTCTGTGGAAATGAAGCATGTGGTTAAAAATAAATGTAAAAAACTTGTTCTCTCAAGGGGCTGCTGAGATCTCCAAGCTACTAGGCTGCTTTTGCACTGCAAAGATTCAACATTTTTAAACATCCCTAAAAAATGATTTACTTGAGAATCCAAATTGAGTGTGATATTAACATTTTTTTTTGAGCATTAATTGAAAAGTTGGCAAAGGGACTTATCTAAATTAATTTAATGAACACTGTGCAGGTGCGGAATAAATGCAAAGGGGAAGATTTAGAGGATGCAACATTTCGAAAATAAATACATTCATTTATTATCCTAATAGCTCTTAAGCCTGGAATACACTACACAGTTTTTTTCCCCCATATCCTCCTAATTTACAGTCCGGAGAAGTTGATGCTAGATGCTGAAAGTCAGAGTCAGTCTGCAGATTTAATAGAAAATCCTGTAGTGTATGATGTTCATAGCTTCAGTATATGAATCCATCCAGTTGGAGGATATTAAACATGTTTGATATTTTAAGCCAATTTTAGAACACATACAGGTGCACAGAGACTGAAGTAGTTTAAGTCTTTGGTTCTTTTAATTGTGATGATTTTGGCTCACATTTAACAAAAACCCACCAATTCACTATCTCAACAAATTAGAATATGGTGACATGCCAATCAGCTAATCAACTCAAAACACCTGCAAAGGTTTCCTGAGCCTTCAAAATGGTCTCTCAGTTTGGTTCACTAGTCTACACAATCATGGGGAAGACTGCTGATCTGACAGCAGTGTTTTAAAGTGTGTTCAGATTTTAAAAGTTGAGTAGTGTATTCCATCCTTAACTCCTATAGGGGTGTGAATCCTTGGATTGACAACATTCACAATTCAATGGTTTTTGATTTCCAAAATATTTTTTGCAATAATTCGGCACAATTAAATGTTATTTGATACAAAATTAATTTAATTATTCTGACAACAACTTGGTTCAGTATTTATTTATGTATGATATATTTATTTATTTATCTATTTGTATTTATGGGTCAATGAAAGTGCATTTAATTACTTCAAGTAATGCACATTGACCAATTAAACAATGAAACAAATACAAATGTCACTGTTTGTCTTAATAATAAATAATAATTAATAACAATAATACATTAATTGAATATTTAAATCAATATTTTCAATCAATGAAAGTATGCACATGTAACAGCAGTTTTAATAAGTGTTTAATTGTTTTAATTATTTATTTCAAGCTTTGATTATTGGCTAATACAAATTCAAATCAAGATCAATGCACATGAATCGGCAGGATTTTTACACAATTAATGATTCATTACACACCTCTTCATCATGATTCATGATCATGACACATTAGAATACCTGTGCATTAGAGGTCTGCTACCGACCCGAACCCGCGGGTCCGAAATTACATTCGGGTTTGGGTCGGGTTTCGGGTTAATGTTTAATGGATAGGCTCGGGTCGGGTTCGGGTTTGTAGCTAAACAAAACTATATGCAGAGGCTTCGCTGCTTTCATAGATGTAACAGCAAATTTCTGAGTGATAAAAAACCTAGTGTTGGGCAGCTAGTGATAAAATCTGGTGTTAATTTACAAATATGATATGCTTTATCACTTGTTTAGTGATAATGCATAGTGTTTCCTTTGGGTGTTCACACATAATCAACATCTGCGCATGTGCAGAGCATTTTCAATCTCCCCGCCCATCATATGCTCGTCATCGGTCTCCATGACTCCATCGTCTTTTAAGGATTTGCCTGCACACAACGGTTCCAAGCAAGGTATTGTATTATTAACTTATCAACTTGTGATTTATTTATGAACTTGTATCATCACTAAAGCAAATTGAATTAACTTTATATTATACTGTTTGTGTGAAAAATAACTTTATCATTTTACCCAAACATGGGTGCGATTAGGCCTATTTCTATGTATCACAAGATTAATAAACAAAGTCAACACTGCATAATCTTCTTTAATTAAGTATTAAAATAAGCATTAAAATATCATAATATTGATCATTAGTAACGTATGTGGTTGACTTAACTCTGTCAGCATTTTTTACCTCAGTTTAATTTCGCGCGCTTTTGATTCGCCGTTCATCTTGAGTTTAACGTAACGTTACCATTTCACGGGTAGGCCTAAACTAAGATGTAAAAAATTGTAGCTCCATTATAAAGGATGTTTTAACGTATAGTAAATGATAAGACACTGTACTATTATCCACTCTCCCGTAGGACAGCACCATGACTGAAAGTGAAGCGGTGAGAATACTAAATTCATTAATGGAGGACGATGGAGATAGACGTAAGTGACATCATTTTCTTTGTGCTAATTTTAATCGTTTTGTTAAATAATGCAGCAGTTTTAGCATTTTCTAGCAATCGAATTGATTGCTTTTGAAATAATATTTTCTTCTGTGGAGCGGGGCTCGAGCACTAACGTTAACGGATTTGGCCGAGCACCGACAGAAACGGCGACGCTGCGCATACGTTAACTGCGAGGCCTATGACTTCTCGAGAGCGGAACTCTCTGTATGTTCTAGCATCGTTCTCGTGGTACTTTGATGACATACACGTATGTACAGCGCTCCAAAAACTTGAAAAACATATTTTCGCGAGACACGCAATAACGTGCTCGAGCAATAAGTAGGCGAGGGAAACGCTGCATCAGCCGACATATAGCAACTCAAGGCCGGGTGAACAGGTTTTGTTTCTCCCGCCGAGGCATTTGTTGTCTTATTTTGTACACGTATTAGTTGAGCAGACGTGCACGAGTGACCTGATTATTTCTGTACAACTTAGTTCTAGCTTTATAGTTGTAAATCTGTAACAGTATTTAGTGCTTATGTGTGAATATAAAGTTTGAATTGTTTTGACAATTGGCATAGGCAAGTGACAGTAGATCTTGCTGTAGGCCTATTATGTTTGTGGGTATTAAACAGAATCTGTAGGAAAACACAAAGTGACCTGATTATATTGAGTCAGTTAACTTGGTTTGCTTTTTCCTATGGAGGATAAGCACCCACTGGCAAACACATAAACTAATGCCTGTGCCCACACTGGAATGTTGTCATATTTATTTGGTGAATTAAAATCTTATTAGTTTTCTGTTTGAATTTGTATTTTTATGTGTCATTTTTGTTTGTATAAAATGTCATTCAAGTTTGTTTACCTTTTACAGGTTGGACAGTAAAGGCAAGAACACAATACATGGACACTAGAAAATATGTAAAACTCAAAGAGCCATGCTTTTTGGAGTTTGTCACTGAAGGTAAGTCTGTAAATGAAGCTATATTATACAGTAAATGCACAAAGTACTTTGATGTCTTAATGATTAATACAACATTTTGGGTAGTAATGAAGTTATTGTTTTACAGCAAAAAAAGCATTTGCCATTCGAGAACAGACACCTGTTAAGGTAACGGATGACACTTCTACAGAAGTGGACGTTGATGTATTTCCCGAACTTGTTGCTGAAAGGGGCATGTGCTTTAGTTTACATACTAATGATGGTAATTGTGTTTATACTTTTTTGGTCTTATTTTAAAATTGTGTTGATGTTTACATTTTTGCAAGTAATATTTTGATATACTGTATACAGATTCCACTTCTGTACATGAGTTGTCCCCCCTTCTGACTGATGGGAAGTCTGTCAGCAAGTCTTCAACCTTTACTGAATGCAATGAAAGCAACGAAACTTCTGCATTCCCTTCTAAGAGACCCAGACTGGATGATTCCAAGCTTGCAAAAGAGGTTGGTAAGACAAGGGATCTAGCCCAGCTTAAAGAATATGTTCTCCAGTTTATCAAAAAATGCTGTACTATAGACAATGTGTACATTGGTGTTGTCTGTTTAGACCATTGAAGACATCCTAAAGTGCAAACCTGGTGGTGTAGAAGTGATGCAGCACTATAAAGACTCTGGTAATATGTCAACATCCAAAAGAAAGGAGATGATTAATATATTGGTTGCACACATGACTGAAAAAGAAGGGTAAGCTTTGTTTATTTAATGTGTTCATATCACTGTACTTCAAATACTTCAATACCCCGCTTCAACTTACTCAAATGTGACCCTGCCTGTGAAACACAGATGAAGTTAATATTAAATAAATACATTATCTAGGTGCTTAACCCATGTTTGCTAAAGCGATCCAATCAGTTTGGGCTGAGAAAAAGACATAATTTTTGTAATATTTGTAACATTAATATTGCTTTGTCACCCCTTGTTACGCTAAGTGTACCAATAACAGTTTTTATAGGTGCTATTGTTTTTACCCCAAGTAAACAGCAGAATAGACTAGTTTTTGGTTTCATGGTATATTGTTTATTATTGCAGAAGGATACCACTTAAGGCTACAAGAGAGATGCATGCCCTTGGCATTATTACTCTCTTTCCAAACCTAAAAGATCCTGAAGGGAAGACAGGCTATGTAAGTATCTCTGCTTGTTGTTCAAGATGTTTGAAACTTAAAATCGTAGCTTTTTTTAAAGTGTTCGTTTTACCCAAATTTGTCTCTTTAACAGGAACAATACTATGATGCACAGAGAGGCACAGGTTTTATTATGAATCGCCTAAAGACGGTTCAGAGAAACACTAGTTGTAAAATGCCCTCTCGATCAAATGAGAAAACTTGTGGTCCTAGAATGGAGGAAAATATCTGCCTTACAGATCAGCTAACAGGCGATGATTGCCAGGAAGCGATCTCACTGCTTAAACACAGCTCTGATCGTGATATCATCTTCTGGAAGATGAAAGAAACTTTTCAGTACCGTCAGGAGATTGTAAAGGACCCAAAGAAGTCCATGTCCATCTTTCACATTTTTCCGCGATTCCTGGACACCAAGGGTCTGGTGAGTATTCAAGCTAGCTGATTGATTTTAGCTTCTCTGCTGCAACCTTCACCTAATGTGGACTATCCTGTTTTTTCTTCAGATCCATCAAGACTTTGCTTTGATGTTTGGCCTGGAAACAGCATCCACATTTTTAGAGAAGTGGAATACCTCCTTCAAGGAAAATGTGATTAAGGAGGCAAAAACTCTAAATCCATCTGCATTCCTGCTACAGCTACTGAAATCTGCTGAAAAAAACAACGGAGACAACAGTAATGAAGGTAAAAGTACTTAACAGTTCTCTAGAAAATACTACATGTTAAATTTGTATTTATGAAAGCTAACGAAATGTGCTCTCTGTGTCCTGTAATTATAGAATGGGATAGTGACATAGCCTCCCTGCTTTTGCTGTTACACCTCCTTGCACCCCAACCCTCTGGAAGGAAGAGAGCATGCAAGATCAGTGTGAGAGATGCTGTTGATCGTCTCCTGAAATTTGAAAAGGTTAACTGATGTTCTGAATTTTTTCTTGAGCATAGTAAATATCCTAACTGTAAACCAAATCATAAGAATAGTGAACTGTTATAACTCTAAAGCATGCAGGATTTTTCTTTGTTTCAAAGATGTAATTTGCTCTTAAGAGTTTAAATTTGTGGTAAATTTATGATGTTCTGATTTTAAATGTATGCTAGAATTTATGTCATTTTTATATTGTTATTAATCAGTCCTGCAGAAGTTTTGGAGGAGCATCTCTCAGAGGTGGAGGACAGACAGCCCTATCTTCTGGCCACTGGACAAACCAAAGCAGATGTGCTCAAGTTCTACATTGTGGTCGACAAGAATCTCATACCCTGTCAAGCAAGTACTTCACTTGGAGCTTTTGATGAGCTATTTAAAGCTCATTTTGTCTTTGGTGCCCAATATGACCCATCTCTCAGCAACATGTTCACCTTTATCCAGACAACAGTCTACAAAATCCATCCTAGCACGTCCAGCCAATCATCACGCACTCGAGAGTTGAGAGCAAAACTGTTAAACAGTCTAATGGAAAGTACATGATGAGAAGATGTTTCATTTGCAAGTCTTTGCTGGGTACAAGCATTAAATTGTTTCGACACCTGAAGTTAGCTCATGGCATGTACCCTGGAAAGAAGCTGAGACTGATTTGTGCACAAGAGGGATGCAACTTACAGTTTATACCTATTCTGGTTTTCGGAAGCATTTACATTATATCCATTGTGAAAATGAGGATAATGCAGAAAAGGATCCAGCTCCCAGCCATCAAACACAGGCTCCAGAGTTACCTTCTATTGAAGAGACAAATATTGACCATATATGTGAGACACCTGATAGCCCACAGCAACCTACAACCTCGTTTCAAAGCCTGGATATGTGTGCATCAATTATTTCAAAATTGATGGCAAGTAATGTACCAAATACTGTTGTTTCTTCAACAATAGAAAGCCTAGAACACTTCATCGATGATTTAAAGTGTAACCTCAAGGAAAAAGTCCTAAGCATTGTTTCACAAAATAATTCAAGCAGAGAAAGTTTAGAGAATGTTTTTGAAAGTTTTGATAATCCATTCAGTGCTCTAAATACAGACAACAAATTGAAAAAGTATTTCTATAGAAAGTGGGGTATAGTGCAGCCAGTTGAGGTGCCTTTAGGCATTAGGTATGACACCAAGAGAAATAGACAAACAGGAGCATATGAGCAACTCCCAGTCAATGATACATTTATTTATATACCAATACTAAAAACATTAGAATTTATTTTTAAGAACTCTGATGTGTGTGATTTCATGCAGGACTGCACTCAAAGTGACATTTTTGAAGATTTCTGTGATGGAACTTATTTTAAAAATCACCCCTTATTTTCAAGTCACAGATTTGCTCTACAAATTCAACTCTATTATGATGATTTTGAAGCCGCTAACCCCTTAGGATCAAAAAAAGGTATTCATAAACTTGGTTGTCTATACTTCATTCTCCGAAACCTTCCACCAAAAGTAAATTCAACTCTAATGAACATTCATCTGGTGTCATTGTTCCATTCACAAGATGCCAAAAAATATGGAATAGATTCAATATTGAAGCCTTTTGTGGACGATATGAAAATTTTAGAAACGGAAGGAATAAAGGTCCCTTTCTGCGAGATGCCTGTAAGGGGTACGCTTGCACAAATCACCGGTGATAACTTGGGCATTCACTCAATTCTCGGTTTTATGGAGTCGTTCAGTGCAAACTATTTCTGCCGCTTATGCTTGATTGACAAAGTTTTGTCTCAAGAAGTTTTTTCAGAGGATGATCCACGGTTGATATTGAGAACAAAAATTCTTAATGAGGAACACTATGCTGATCTTTCAGAGGAACCAACTCTTACATCTTCACATGGAATTAAGCGCAACAGCATACTCAATACACTCTCATACTTCAATGTATCTGAAAACTTTGCTTTTGATATAATGCACGATATTTTAGAGGGTGTGGGTCAGTATGAGATGAAACTTCTCTTTGATTATATGGTTAAGAACAAATTCATTTCAAAAGAAAGCCTGCTCAACAGAGTCTATGCCTTTAACTATGGCCACATGGAAAGAGCAAATCGCCCAACTAAAATAAACTTGGACTGTGAAGGTAATGGCATTGGATTAAATGCTGCACAGACTCTTTGTTTAATAACAAACATACCGTTGATTTTTGGTGATGTTATTCCTCAGGGAAACCTGCATTGGTATTTGTTACTGTTGCTTTTGCAGATCATCAACATTGTGTTCTCACCCTCAGTCACAGAGGGTATGACTGTGTTTTTGAAACACCTCATTAAAGATCATCATCAGCTGTTTAAGGAGCTCTACCCATCCA
The DNA here is from genome assembly GCA_027422405.1 of Ptychobarbus kaznakovi. Classification (NCBI taxonomy): domain Eukaryota; kingdom Metazoa; phylum Chordata; class Actinopteri; order Cypriniformes; family Cyprinidae; genus Ptychobarbus; species Ptychobarbus kaznakovi. Next base: position 40,905 of record JAPDDN010000237.1, read on the forward strand.
AAAACTTAATTCCTAAACATCATTTTATGTTGCACTATCCTCGCTGTATTCGGAGAATCGGTCCATTGTTGCATGTTTGGTCAATGAGGTTCGAGGCCAAACACAAGTTCTTTAAGAACTGCATAAAGAACTTTAAGAATTTGACTGTGTCTTTGGCAAAAAAACACCAATTTGCTGTGGCCTATCACTGGGAATGTATGAATTACAATTCTCTGGAATCTGGACCAGTGAAGGTACATAAACTTTTGTGTTTGGATCATTTTGAAGAGATCTCTGAAAATCTTTGCATTGATTCTCAAACTGAAATTCGACATACAAAGTGGGTAAAATGCTCTGGAGCAGAGTACAAAGTTGGCCTTTTCGTGTGTTCTGATATTGTTGACGAAATGCCTGTTTTCAGCAAAATACTAAATATAATATTGCTCAGAGAACAAGTTTTCTTGTTGTTAAAAGACTATGAGTCGACGTTTATTGAACAGGTCCATGCCTACAGATTATTTGACAAAGCATCTCACCGTGTATGCATAGTGAACAAAGACAATTTAAGGAATATTTCTTTGTTTGATGCACAGATGTCCTATGGTGCCGACTCATTTTTCTACATAGTTGCAAAAAATGAACTTGTTTGAAACACTCAGTAGAGATTTATGTGATTATTTAGCCTATAAAGGAATAGTAATAATTATACAGAACAAACCAGACACTGTTAATAAACATGTTTAACAATGTCCAAGTACAAGTTACATAAATGTAAAATCAAATTTTCTTCTCAAACCATATAATATTACATCTTTGTACAATTCCATACAAATTTAACAGACTTTCAAACATCAATTCTATAAATATCCCCCATCAGATTAATTAATACCAACATTTTCATACATGTAAAATGTCAAATAATGTTTTCACTTTTCAAATAAAACAAACAAAACACAATTTTAAACTCAAAAATTTATATTTAAAATAAATTATAAAATCATAAATATATTTTACCAGTGTTAAAATGATATTACATAAATAAAGGACATAATATGTTAAATTTTTTATTAATAATACAAATAATAAATTATTTATATAAAAAACCCTTTTTTTCAAAAAATTCATTGTCACCAATTTTTTCAAAATTCCATTTTTAATATTTCAACCATTAACTCAAAATTTAAAAAAAATTACAAAAATCACACACTAAAAATCCACCAATCCCATACAAAAATTGAACATTGTATAAATTCCAAAACCAAGTGATTAACCAAACCCTTGAATTATATGAAGAAAACACTATCTAGTCCCCCATATTAAACAATGGACCTTCACCTGTGTTTAATTTTGCCCCTTTTTTAACAACTACCCCACACTATTATTCTCCATCCGGAAAATGACAATATTAACCCCTTGGTACGCACAAATCTCACCCACCCTTTTTGCTGTGTCGCACTCACACACATTGCACCAGGATCGCGCAGAGCACATACAGCACGGCATTTTACCTTAATTACTATCGCATTGTATCACAACTCACAATTATATTCACTGCAATGTCGGCACAGACGTGTCCAAAACGTGTTTTTGACAATAAAACAGCCAAATTCCTCTCCTAGAGACGCGCTCCATCCAAACTTCACATACCCTCACACTCAACATTCATACCCCCTTCTCTCTCACCTCTCTCTCTCTCTCCTCTCTCTCGCTAATTCAAATAACATAATAATTCATTTAAATAAAATCTCTTAATATCTTCTGATTTAAAGTAGACAGAATGCTAACGAGCCTTAACTGACAAAAAATGACCACATAATTTGCACGGTGGAAGAATTATCTTTTACCATACAAAATTCATAAACTCGGCTAGAATGTATGCGACCGCTGCACTGATGTTCACAAACTTTCATAAATGGTAAATGTTTGTGAAATGGCAGAGCCTTGATTAATCTGTTTCTTTGCATGCAATCGTGAAATGCAGCCCTTTTCCTTTTTTTTTTTTGGCTATTCGTTGGGGGGGTGGGATTTCGGGTCGGGTTCGGGCTTAAATTTAACTGTGCCGCTCGGGTCGGGTCGGTCGGGTCGGGTCATGACGATCTCGGGTACGGGCCGGGTTCGGGCTCAGTTTTGAGCCGTGCAGACCTCTACTGTGCATTAACTTTATGTGAGCCAGACCTGTTAATGAAAATCCCAAATTATGGGGACAATGTAAAAAGTTTGATAAACTAAATGTATTAATCCAAAATGCAATTTTAGAAGTGTTTAATTTATTTTTATTTTAGAAGTTCTTTTTAATTTAATCAGTTGTTAGTTTTGTTGCATTGTTCTGTTGTCATTAATCAACGTCCATTGTGTTTTCTCAAGAACTCATTCAATCACAATTGTCCATTCCTTTTTTAAACAAAAATTTCTGCATTTTTCCAAAGCGACTTAAATTACTTTTGAGATGAAATTTGACATTTGATCAGTTCATACATTCCATGGGAATCTAACCTGTGATCTTTTGAATCTAATTTTAAACGTGTTTTTGCTAATGCAGCAGTTTGCATGCTAGGTATGTGTGTAGAAAAATCTGAACAGGTTGAAAAAATCATCTCCAGAAACCAGAGTAAAAGAGAATATTAAAAGATACCTCATGAGAGACGAATGTGTTGCCCATCTAATTATGAAAATTAATCTTAAATTGAGCAGTGTAAACATGTTTATTGACCCAGTGCCCCACTCTCGTGTGTCTTTACGTGGTGTAATTGCGGTCCAGCGTCAAATGGAGAATGATTCTTCTGGAGGATACATCCATTTGTCTTAATCTGCCGTGACCTACATCCTAGACATCTTCTCCTCTAAAGCCGAATCCCGTGCTGGATTGCAGGAGCACTCTTCTTAGCCGTGCATAAGTGTAATTGATGACGTTGACCTTCTAATGGTCCAGCATATTCAGTCACTCACAGATACAGCACCCTGTGTCCCTTAAGGGCGCAAGTACACAAATAAATTACACGACGAGCTGAACGATTGCACCAAATGGGATAAGATCAAACGCGTGGGAGATGTCATTGCCCTCCTTCGTGTATGAAAAGGTTAATCCTCAAGCTCAGATTTGTTTGAGTTTATGCCTGAAAATAACATGAGAGACATGCGTGTTTTCTTAAACTCTTTCTATCCCTCTCTTTCTTTTTTCATGCTTTCTGAATTGGTAAGAGAGGTCTCAGACACCCGCTGCTGTATTAAACTCAAATGCTGCCGAAGTGGATTGGATCACAACAGGAAACAACGCTCTGGTTAATCTAACACAGTCAATGTTCATCAACAAAAATGTGTCATCGGCTGACAAGGACAAATCATTGCTCTCAAATGGTTTGGCAACCGAACTCAGCGTGATGTGTTTGCTTTGTTCCTCGGAGACTTTGCAGACATGTACACATGCTAGAAGCATTCCTTCTATTCACCAATTTATTAGTTATTAGTTTTGTCGCGCTGTTCTATTGTCAGTAATCAACATGGGCTCAATTTTATCAAGAAAATTGCCTTTCCTTTTAGTGTGTATTTGCCTTTTTTTCTTCCCAAAGTGACTTAAATTGCAGGTAGATACATATCAGTTCATGTGTTCCTGGGAATCGAACCCATGACCTTTGACAATGCGATAGTGTCATGAATCATCATCTACTATTTCAGCTACAGGAATTTATATAAATAACAAGTAAAAAATAGCACACCACTTGTGAAAAAAGCACTCGTTTTTCACAAGTACAATCTTTTCACAACATTGTACTGAATGTGTAATTGTAGTGTATTTCAATATCTTAAAAGATTATATCTACAGTAAAAATTGACTACTTGCGATATAATACAGATTAAATAAAAGGCCACACACTTAACACTTTGTGCACTTTATTATAATGTCAAAGTAAAAGTTTTACTTTAAAGTACATTTAAACCATTGTTTTAATAATATTTCGTCATGCTTTAAAGAAATACAATTAGTTTGATGTTGACTAACATACTGAAGCACATGTTTTTGTACTTGATTACATTTACAATGGTTTGATATTACATTTAAAGTTAAAGTTAAAACATTTTAAATAAACTAATTTGTTTCAGTATTTCAAACAATGTATGTAATTACAAATACGACATGCAATTAACTGTCTGAAAGTTACATTCAGTAAATTATTTTGTTGTATTTTTCCACATAATAGATACATTGGAGAATAATCTGTTGTATGATTTACTTTGAAATAACATCTAATGAAATCTCTTCTCTCTCTCTCTCTCTCTCTCAAATTGCTAGTACATTTTTAAAACACTTAATTTTACTGCAGAAAGACTGCAATAGTATTTTCTTGTAAAATATATGCTAGTAATCGTACTAGACTTCAACTCAAAAGTATGGCCTAGAAGAGCTGAACATCATGAACAAAGAAAGAGTTTGCACATGTAGTTGCTCTAGAAAGGAATAAAGGATGAATTATGGTCTGGGCAGGTAGCAGGCAGCATATAAGGTACATGGACATGGTTTAGATGGATTTCCGACATGCAGTTCCATTGTAAGCTGTGACACAAAGACTCGAGACGTCTGCCAGGAGCTTTACATCCATGGCCAGAAAGCACAGCAGGCTGGAGGCTTCCTAAATCTCATCTCCTGGTCCAGACACAAGGGATGAGGAAAGCAGCTCAGAAGAAAGGGGCAAAAGGAAGAATTATCAGAGTGACAGAGAGGTGCACAGAGGAAGAGCGAGGGGGGCGATGAGAGGGAAAGCCGCCCCGTAGCTCTCGTTCCTCAGGGACAGGAGTTGGCGGGTGACGGCGCAGATGGTACTTATCGCCGTGGGTATGGAGTGCCCTCGGCTGGGGGGTGAGCAGACGGAGTGATGAGAGGTAGAGAAGGGACGTCGTGGCAGGCAGGGATGCAGCAGAAAGAGCGCTGGGGATCGGAGACGACCAGCCAGCGAGGGCCTCCATCCGGCTCCAGTCATAGATGGATGAGACTAGGAGGAACGAATCATTTATGTGCGAGTATGTGAGCAAATGGGGCAGGAAAGAGATGTAGGTTGGGGGTGGAAGGACTTGGAGTGCTTGAATGGATTTTCTGGCAATCTGAGTGCTGGATGGCACAGTGCAGACCGCAGAATCCTCCAAAGACGGTCTGTGCCAGGCAGTGCCAGCCTGTACGACGCCATGCCATGTGCTAGCGCAGGACGAACCTTGTGGACTGTTGATGCACACGTTTGTTTCTCAGTTGCTGGAGATAGATAAGTCACTCGGTAGACATAAGTTGACTGGAGTGATAAATTAACTTACAAGAGACAACAGCCTCCGCTCACATCATTAACTCGAGTGAAGAATACTGCTGGGAATCCAGCTAGAGCCACCCTTGCTAGCAGGATTTGCATGCTCTCTAGCTGGTCCAAGCTGACCTAAAAGCTTGAACAGCTGGACTACTAGATGGAGGACCTAATTTTCACCGTGTTGGCTATCTTGGTCAATTTGGTTAGAGCAAGTACAAAAAAAAAAAAAATTAGGCTATGTAATTATTTTCTCACCTGCATGCCATTGCAAACCCATGTGACTTTCTTTTTTCACTATAAACTAGGGATGGCCAAAGCTGATTGCAAGGATCTGGGCCGATCAAGATTTTTTTTTTAAATTGAACGTTTGAGCTTCCACATTCAGTGTAATTGATGCGCACTTACGATCACTCATGTATTTACCGTTTACTTTATCTGCTGCTAGACTATCAAAGACATCATTGATATAATACATTGCTATGGGTTGCGTCTTTAATAACTTTAATGTACTTGAATTATGCACCGAACACTAGGAGTATACAAGTGTCGGACTGGGACTCAGTATCGACAGATACTCAGTATTCAATAACTCGTATTGGATTGGAGGCACAAAAAAACCTGATTGGCACATCCCTACAATAAACACAGAAAGGTGAAAACTGCATTACAACTTATTATATTCACCTACTAAATTTCAGTCAGTTCCTCTCACACAGCTATCATATGGCTTCCAATGATTTTAAATATTGCAAGTATTATTTAAATTTAGTTTATGAGTTTGACAGATAGAACCCATGAATTCTTTATAATTTATCCTTTTGTGTTCCACTAAAGATTAAGCATAACGGTTTGGAATGACATGAAGGTGAGCAAATAATCACAGATGTTTTATGTTTTGTATGACCTTTAGAATATATGTTACATATCACACACATACATACACAGTGATTTATCTACAAACCACTGTACAAACATTTTCACATACATACGTATGAAGAAGCTACAGCTAGATTATATAAAACTGACTGAATGGATGTTTTTTGTTGTTGTTGTTTTTTAATAGCACAATGTTAAGTGAGAAGAACAAAACATCCAGTTAGAATGAGAGTGAGTGGATCTCTGTTGTGAAAAAAAACTCTAAAGCAGACAGACAAGATCCTCTCATTTAGCAAAATGTGTTAATAAGAGTCCTCTACAGCCAGAGAATGACACTAGTCTGTTTCCATTGCACCACATAGTCTCTCATTCTGTCAGGAGATAACCTTACTCTGTTTCTATGTAAAAACTCCAATCTCGAAGCTCAAGGTTTTGATGGACTCACAAGCCTGGGGCCATTTGTTTTGCAAATCAGTAAAATACAGCCAACCGGACCCAGAGAGAAAAAAAAAGCGGTGAAAAGTCACAGGGGTAGTGATGGAAAGCTTCATTTATTCGCTTCCAGAGTAAAGTTTGTTCTTATGCAGAGCAAACAAAAGACTGCTTAGGAAATGTTCTGTATCCAGCAAGCCATTTTAAACAATAGGGGTATTTGGGAAGTCCCAAAGCTGGCACTAAGAAAACACCTCATGGCAGAAGTAGAGCAGAGAACTAATGATTCCAGCAGGTCTCCAAAGACCTCCAGCCCCAGCAGCTTGATCACTGTCAGCGCGGCTGTTGCTGGGTCGCCCCGCTGTTTGCTCGCGATCGGCCCACTACGGCGCACCAAGCCAACAAGTCCTGCAGCCATCATTTGCATATGGCCCGCGTCCACTAATATGTTTCATCTGTTGTCGCAAATATTTATTCTTGTCCTTGTGGAGCCCGATGGGTTCCTCAGAAACCTTTATCAATCATGACATATTGAATATGGTCATGTTTTCCTTTTTTTTCTTTTCAGGCTCAGCTCTATGATTATTCATGCTTCTGTAGGAGTGGCTTTTAGTGTGGATGCAGGTGCTGTGGAACAACTTCACATGCAGATATGTGAAATCTCCTCTAGATCTCTAGTCACAGGCAGATGGAAATAGTAATGTTCTAGCCACCGTAAACGCGTTGTTTCTTTCATGTTGGCACGAGATGGTCTCTTCTGACAAATCAAGGCAATCAATTCCAAGATGAAAGCTGCCTGAAAGTGTGTGAAATGTGTTCTTATTGAAACGCACCATTTATATACAGCTCAACAAACAGGCGCAATAAGGTGTGAGAAGAAACTTCAAGGGTTTTAAAGCAGCACTCAAATCTATTAGGAAGTCCTCTTGATCAATTTGAAAGACTCAATTATTTGTGAGAACATGAGCTGATACCTTTTTAATAAGCTTTTATCATAAGTTAAGCATGTGCCGTACATACTTACCAAAAGAGAAACCAAACAAAAAAAATGAGTTTTTACTACTGCATAATGAATATGTGTAACTATTGTTAGGCATTGTCTGAGGATCATGTCATATAGCCATCACAAGTTTGCATATAAGCAAAATCGTAGCACTGAAGATGCAGTAGTAACATTGTTACATATGATCCTGAAACATCTGGATAAGCCTAAAACTATAGTCAGGCCCTCTTTGTGGACTTCACGTCTGCATTCAATACAATACAGCCAGAGCTTCTACTGACAAAAATGATTCTAATGAAAGTAAATCCTTATTTGATTCATTGGTATTATTCATTTTTGATAGGTAGAACACAGATAGTTAAATTTAATCAGACATATTCAAATTCAATAGTTACTTATTCAGGAGCGCCTCAGGAGTGTGTGAGTTCAACTTTTCTTTTTACATTGTATACAGATGATTGTAAATCTGACAGTTTAAACAGATACATATTTAAGTTCTCGGATGACACAGTGTTATTTTCTTTATTGGGGAGTGAAGATGATCTCAGTATGCATCAGTATTGTACAGATAGATTAGTGGAGTGGTGTGAGAGGAATTAACTTGTTATAAATGAAAAGAAGACAAAGGAAATTATCTTTGGACTTCCAGACAACATGCATCAAACACGAGTGGCTATGAATAATACACCGATTGAAATAGTGTGTGCATATGAATACTTGGGTGTCTATGTGGACGCTGCTTTACCATGGAGTGCACATACAGAGTATGTTTGTTGTAAAGTACAACAGCGTATTTATTTTCTCAGGAGGCTAAGGTCTTTTGGAGCAAACAAGAACATATTTTGTTCATGTTTTTCAATCTGTAATACAGAGTGTTGTACAATATGGAATATGTGCTTGGTATAGCTGTCTCTGTTCAACTCAAAGCTTGTCTGGCAAGATTGATATCTAACTGTTCTAATATTGAGGGTCAAATACTTGAGCCAAGTTTTCATAAGTTGTACAAGAATAAAATTTTTGTCCCTAACAGGTAAAATTATGTCTGATTCTTCCCATATTCTGTGTGAGGAATATCAACTTTAGCCAGCGAATAGAGCACTGAGAGAACCATATGCCAGATTGAACAGATTACGTAAATCGTTTGTTCATCAGTCAGTAAAATTAATTAATCAGAATAGGGGGTCTAAGAAGGCAGCAAGATTCTGAGGAATGGAAGGTACTTAAGCTTTTTGCACTGCAGATGGATGTGTACCAATGTGTACTTTTGTGTATGTATTGTATTGTGTAATGTGTAATGTGTATTGCTGTGAATTAATGTTAGACAGTAAACGCTATGGGATGGAAGACAAGTTTTGGAATAAATTCGAACAATGAAGTGAAAATTGAATTGAATTGAATTGAAAAGTGAAATGTCATGTTTAAGTAGAACTGTGACCACACATTTACATTGATAGTCAACTTAATTTAAAGGAGATGTGCAAATTCTTCTGTCATTTGCATTCATCATTTCCATATGTCATTATTTTTTTACAGGGTAAAAGTGATAGTTATTCCAAAAATGAAAATTCTGTCATCATTTACTCATATTTGTGTCGTTCCATACCTGTAACTTTCTTTGCAGCATTGTTTTGGACAGTTTATTTTAATTGTGTTTATACCAAAACAGTTGAAACATTATTCAAGATATATTCCTTTGTGTTCCACAGAATAAAAGAAAGTCATACAGGTTTGGAACTTGAGACAATATATAAATCAATCTTTTTTATTACAGAGTTGTTCAGAGTTATTTACAGTAGATGCCCAAACTGAGCAAAAATATACAATCTCGTGCAGATGCTGTAATTTATAAGTCCAAAAAGGAAGATGACTCTTATAACTTGTAAATCAATGAGCTCTTTAAAACTGTATAGCAGAATATACTTACATAAAATGCATGTAATTATCAGCTTTCACTCTATATCTTAATGTCCTAGTAATATGATATTTAAATGTTCAGTTTTATGATCAAATGTATGTAGTCTTTGTTGTGGATGGCAAAACATAATACAATACAATGATTATTGACAGATACAAATACATATGTTTAAAACCAACAAAACAACTTTTTTAATGCTATATGAATAATCAAGTAAACCTGGGTTGTTTCAGTCCAGTAAGTATTCATCTTGACATATTTCTAACAATATATCATATATTGTTATACTTTATAAAAATCTGTATATTTCACAGCAAAAAGACACATGTACCATGACTTAAAGGTGGACGCTGTTAGAGTTATACCAACAGGCCTTGATAAAACAGTATAAATTAGCAATCAAATAACAAAAAGCATGTTGCAGATTGTGTACAACAGGTTTTTAGCCAAAGATACAGTATGCTTAATAAGGTTACGGCTCTAATTTGTAAGTATGGGATCACAGAAAGCTAAAATCTTTGGAAATTAGGGTTGTATGTATATCTGTATGCAAATATTGTAAACGAACACACAGAATGTAATATATAATTTTTTAATATATTAATAAAAAGAAGAGCTTAGACTGTTGGAGATGCTGTTTGCATGCATCCACAAGCACAGAAATCACTTCTCCTCAGGAGAGAGCTGGCCATTGTGCTGTGGCACAGCAGAGGTTTTGTGCGTTTTCATTAATGTTTCATGCTTAGCAGCGTGCAAGTGGTTAGAGTAGTCTAGCAAGCCAAAGTTTAATATTGGCAATAGGTCTTACTGCCAAGACAATTCCCATGGATGCATTTGAGCATGCCGTTTTGTTTATTTTTCTTTGGACATTGCAGAATAGAAGCAAAACAAATATAACACTCCATATGGGTATTGCAACTTTATTTATTACCAACGATAAAGAGAACACTGGAAAATAAACGAGATCCATTACGCATACAATGTAAGCAAACGCTGCTTTGAACAGCTAGTGGTGTTCAACGGGATAATGGATTGTTTTACATCATTGAGTGTTATATCTGTCTTACCTACTTGCAAAACACACACAGACGCCAGATTGTATATGTCCACAATTTTGAAATGACGGTGCAGTGGTAATAAAACATTTCCTTGTGTCTGTAAAACGCTGAATTGTGTTTTCAATGTCCAGGTTTCCTCATGTGTTGCGTTCCGTGTGTCAAGAGAAGCCCATTTCAGAACTTTGGCTAACATTCTGGCAACGTTCACAAAACATTATGAACAAATGTTCTTCCAGTAATGTAAAATAAATTGTTAACCCAGAAATGACAATTATGTGAATACGTATGCACACTTAGGTCATCCAAGATGTTGATGAGTTTGTTTCTTCATGGGAACAAATGTAGCATTCCATCACTTGCTCATCAATGGATCCTCTGCAGTGAATCGCAAGATTTGTGTGTTTGTAAGAAACAAGTCCATTTTGAATCGCATTCTCCATTGAAAAAATATCTCATCTAAATCAGGAGAGAGATATGCACAGACAAAGCACTGTTTACGAATGAAAACGGTTCTAAATTAATACAGTTGCTGGATATTGATGTGACAGGTCAACAGGATGAACAACTCTTTCACTGCAGGAAGTGTAATTATGGATTATGGACTCATATTTTGGAGCAACAGTTAAAAAGGCTAAAATAACTTTTTGGATTTGTTTCTTACAAATATGCAGCTTTTCACTTCATAAAACATTAATTGATGGACTGGGGTCGTGTTGATTACTTGTGGAAAATGTTAGCAGCGTTATTTGTACATTGTTGGACTTTTCTTTTTTCGATTTCTTTTTTTGTCTTTGTGTAGCATTTTTTATGTTACTGATTTCAGAATGTTCAGAGAACATTCAAAAGCAACATTCCCATATTGTTTGAAAAATTATAAAATGGAAGAATTCCTTAACATTCACATAACCAAAAAAAAAAAAAAAAAAATAGACATTTTGAATGTTCACAGAAATACAATTTTCAACTAACAATGAGAGTGTTACCAAAACATATTTTTGGTTTGGGATGGGGCCTTTTCCAAAAATGATCCACACACACAATACTTTGGTATTTCTCCAACACTTCAAGGACTGTCAGGAGCCAAATTGAGGATTTGATTTCATCTTGAATCCCAGAGATACCTCAAACCTGTCAGAAACTCAGAGCCTTGGTGAGCACGCTGCATTGAGTTTTGTCTCACAGGGCGCATCTGCCCAGGAGAGAAGGGCTCTCACCGAACAGACAGACAGATTGAATCATTAGTGTGGCTGGGTGAACGGACAGGGGCCAGGCACGGGGGCGGGGGGCTGTTTGTAAGTGAGCGGCCGCTTTGACTCATTCTGGTCTATTCATAGACATGGCAGGTGTCATGGGTAATGCAACTTTCGGGTGAGCTTTGGATGAAATCTGGATTATTTTGATGGACGGTTGCAGCTGTTATAATCAATCTAATATCACACAGGCCTTCCCAGTGTTAATTAAAACCAATTAAAACGCAGACGAAAAGTATTGTAGATTTCGTCAGCAATAATTACGACAAGATGCATCTGGACTATAATTAAAAGAGTTTAATTAAAACATACTGTAGTTGAAAATATGTTGAGAAAAATAACTGAACCTTTCTGCTACAAGGTTAATTAACTTGCTCAAATGCATCCATACATATACAGTATATATGATATAAAATGTACATTAACATAAACATAACATTTATATAACAGCATATGCACAGTCAATGAAGCAAATGATTGCTACATTATTTTGCACATTATTGTGAACTAAAACGATATTTTTTTAACTTGTTGTATTCTATTTCAGAGTAAATTTAACCCAAATGCATTTGGCATGATATTTAATACTGACTAAATGTAAAATAAACTATATTTGTATTATCTATTTTTATATCTATTATATATTTATTATAACAGTTGTATTAATAATTGTTTTATCTATTCTATTTTGATCTATCTATCTATCTATCTATCTGTCTATCTATCTATCTGTCTGTCTATCTATCTATCGGTCTGTCTGTCTATGTCTATCTGTCTATCTGTCTATCTGTCTATACATATACTATACATACAGTTTGCCTTAAGCTAAGTTGACATATTGCATACAATATTGCATAGACAGGTTGATCAGTGGGTTGTCTGAAAAAACCTTTCAGCAGAGGCAAAACACATACTCGTGTCAGATAGCATACATTTCACAAGATTAATCTTGTTTTTTATTGTTTTTTTTTTTAAGATGTTACAGATAATAGCTCTGACTGGAGAGTTAAGTCACAGGGCTAACCTTGAAATTGGAGATTTTGACAGGAGCACAGAAGTAGCGTATAGAATAAAACTGCATTTGCCACAACACAGCATCTGCTCTAAACGTATACATCCACTATCTATTTTCCTGAGATTGACTTTGTGGGGTAATATCTCCCAAATTGATCCAATTCTGAGAGGCTACCAGGTATGAATTTGTATCATAGCCCAGCGGAGCAGTACACATGACTGCGGAGAGCCGTGGAGGGTATTACAAATAAATGGAATATCTCAACAGGTCTTGGGATACGCTTCCCCTGCGCAGAGGCAGAGAGGTTCAATTGTTATGTGTATTCTTTATTAAACATTTATGGACAAAGCAACCTTGCTTGGTTGCCAGTACTGCTCCGCTGGCTGCGAATAGCCTTGTTCCTACAGTGACGTGGCACTTTCAGCTTCTCTTCCAGAGCCCCGATGATTTATACGGATTCTGGAAAAGAAAAGGAGCGGAAACGTTCCCTGTGGACACAGATCGTGGGACCAAAGAAAGGCACAATTACATGTTTTAAAATATAATAGGCTTTCAAAAAATGAAAAATCTTCTATTTTGTACACACCATGATGTTGTTCCAAACTTGAATGACTTGTTTCCCTCCACAGAACTCAAAAAGTGAATTTTTGAAGAATATCCTGGCATTTTTTTTATGAAAGTAAATAATGAAATATGTAAATAATGAACATACATAGGTGCTGTCAAAACTCAAAATGAAGCACAATAATGGATGAGTAAATATTGACAGCATTTACATGTGCACCAATAATGTGATTATTTCCAATATTAGTGTAATGACTTAATAGCAGTTAAATGACTACAGACGTAACAGAAGGTTATTCAGCGCCGTGATGAACATCTCAATCTCACAAAGTTCCATTAGAATCAACGAATCTCTCTTTACAAAAAAACAAATCTATTATTTACATTACGTCTACACTTTCTTTGATTTAATGAAAGTATTCACTAGCTTGCGTATCTCAGCATGGCATTTTGAGCAGTCAGGGAATGCTTGAACTTAAATGACTCTGATTGGCAATTGCTTTTAAGAAATCATTGGACATGTCTATGATTGGCTAATTGCTCGACATTGCTGAAAACATGTTGTAAATAGAAACCTTTGAAGCTGTACTGAGCGCAAATATCAATATTGGAATGTTTGCCAAATCTGTTACCAATAACCTATTTTTACAGCCTTAACTGACTGTGCTCTTGCTTTCGTTTGAAATCTCTAGCATCCCCATAGAACTGGGCCTCCTTTAGAATAATGTGTCAGAGTTCATTCATGAACAATACACGGCATATGTGTATGTTAGAGCACATACTGGGGCAGTCCTGGCCTAGTGGATAGAGCGTTGGACTTGTAACCCGAGGTTGTGGGTTCGAATCTCGGCTCCGGCTGGAATTGTCCACGACTGAGGTGAGACCCTTGAGCAAGGCACCGAACCCCCAACTGCTCCCCGGGCGCTGCAGTGTCGGCTGCCCACTGCTCCAGGTGTGTGTGCACTTGGATGGGTTAAATGCAGAGAACACATTTCACTGCTGGTTATACTCTGTATAATTGTGTATGTGATAAATAAAGCTCATCTGAGCTTAATAATTATTATTATGTGCACTTTGGTCAGCGATTAAGACGTTTGCATGCATACATACTTACATATTGCATTATTTTGATCAAAGTATTGCATTTACATGGGGTAAAGTTTAATTGCAATATTGCCAAAATCCCATTATAATCGCATTATGAGGGTGCATGTAAATACACTCAATGACATAATTTTCTTTACCAAATTATTCCATTAAAGGTGGGGTACGTGATTTCTGGTAGCCAATGTTGATATTTGAAATCTCCAAAACAAACACGCCCCTACCCCAAAAGGATCTCGACCCTATTTTGACAGCTCCGCCCCACACATGCATACACATCTCAGGCAACGATTAGTTCTGTGAAACAAAGCAAAACCACTGTTACTCATTTATTGAGAAGAAACAAAGCAACCTCAGCATCCGATTGCAGGCCTTCCCGCTCCTTGAGTTCTCTCCAGCGCTGGAAAGCTGATCCGATATTTAAACAGGTCCTACTTCTTGCCTTGTTGTAACACCGTATCTACACCGGACACGAGCGGTGCGACAAAATACTATAGAACTCATTATAATCAGTGATGCTGTCTACACTGGATGCCGTGCCGCAACACGACAAATCCTCGACAGAAAACTGCTGCCGCATTCTATTTATGACGTATTGACACAAATTTCAAATGATTTTCAACGGTCGCTTTGTCGCGTCCAGTGTAGACAGACTTTAGCTGTTGCGGCGCAGCATCCAGTGTAGACACGGTGTAAGCCTTCTTTTATTCCACAGACGTTTTCCTCCTTTGTTTTTTATCCGCCATCTCTATCTTTCTGTCGTCACTCAGTTTGGCTAATATCCATCATGTGCACTGAGCGTTCTCTCCTCCGGATCATGAGTAGACACGCCCCTTACTGCTGATTGGCTACAAGCTTGTTTTGGTATTGGGCAGGGATTAACACCTCCGAAATCCGATCCGGCACCTCATTTTGTTGGATCCCCCTCCTAACACGCCAATGAAATACGTTTGTACTGACCTATAGTGTGCATATACGAAAAATCCTCTATAATGACCACCCTAGCAGCACATCCACATTTGAAATAAAGGACCTGAACACGCAAAAGACGCGACATGTGAACTGCTCTGCTCTCACGAGACATAATGCATGGATCAATAGCCTACACAGGGCCGGCGCGTGCATATAGGCGAACTCAATCGCCTAGGGCGGCAAAAAAGACAGAGATTTTTAGTTTATCTTAAACTAAAAGCAGGTTAAAGCAGGTCTTTTCCGACTATGAAATGTTTTATTTTTTCTTCTAAAAATGCTTAGTTTATAAACGAGTTTAAATATAAGAAATGTTGTATACATGTTTAAACTGTAAAATATGTCGTATTAATAACTTTATTTTAACGAAAATAAAGGCATTTAGGCAAGAAAGAGAATTTAAAAAATGTCACAATAAATGAAAAACTAAAATAAAACGAAACAAACAGCAACTAAATAAAATAATCAAAAATAAATATTAATTTTATAATCAATCTCAGCATGCTTTAATTTAGTGTCGCTAGTGGTTTGCGTCAATAAGCTTAAATTAAAATGATCTTTGATCTGGAAGTGTTATTTTAATTCTGCTAAACTTTAATTATTAAAACTCAAATTAAAACGCAAACTAACCTGTATAGGGTAAAAAACTGTTCACAAAATAAAAACTAAACTAAAATTTACAGCGAAAATTGAAAGCAATACTAAAATAAAAGGGAATTTAAAAATGCAAAAGTATAATAACCCTGACACGAACTCTTTCATTGGAGGAAGAGGATCCGCCAAATGAGATGATCGGAGTTCGGAGGTGCTGATCCGGACCGGGTTTGTTCAGATGAAGCCCTGACTACACCAGCTGTTTTGCGCTGCTCACCGAGGATTCTCCCACATCTTCCCATGGCCACATCAGGTTTGTACTTAATTTGAGTTTGCAGCTTTAATAGTGGTTATTTATTATTATTATTTAGGCCTATTTATTTATTTTACGTTGCAGTAGGGGAAAAAAATAATAATCAGAAAACATGCCCGTGTCTGCTTTTATTTTCATGCAGTTGTATCACATGCCGGATCCGTCACCCCGCTTTGTTCCAGGACCTCGACATTTACAAATTAAGTACTGGTACTGGGCCCGACTCAGTTTTCTAAAGCATTTTTGAAAAAATACATACTCCACCTTTAAGTTTTAATTTAGATCAGTTTGGAAGCTTATTGAACTTTTACATGTTGTTCCTTCCATCATTCACGCTGCCATTACAACCAGAAATGGTCTTGGCTGACATATTACCAAACCATGATTTGTAAAACCTAGTAGTCTGGAAATGTGTATTTGCAATGCATTTCATTCCAGCAGATAAAGAACGGTAGAAATTATCATGTCTTGTAACACATTAAAACCCAACTTCAGTTGATTATACTCAACTTGACAGTCTGACAACTAATTATAATACTGAGAACAGCACACATGAGCAGTGACAACTAATTATAATACTGCCAAACAGCACACATCAGTCACAAAATGGGGGAAAAATCACAAAATTGAGACAATGTCAGGCCTTGAGGAAGTGCAATGTCAAGGAAGTGCAACCAGTCAAGCAATCAAAACACTTCAAAATAATAGTCAAAATTAGTACATGTCATGCTTCTCATTGGCAACCACTGAATGAAAACCTTTTTTTAAGTGATTTTTCTGCATCTTTGTAGTCTGAAAACTTTATTCGGCAAGGCCAGACACAGTATGCTGTGATTATTTTTTAGAAACGGCCTGCTCACTTCTCAGCCGTTATGAACCAAGGTTTTTTTGCATGAATTTTTTAGTGCTCACTTCTCAGCCGTTATGAAGGGCCAAGGCCTTTTTTGCAATTAGAAAGTGACATGATAAAGTTTCAAGTAGGCAAGACAAACAAGTTGGAAGACAAACAAGTAGCTTGCTGCCAAATGAATGAGGACCTTGAAATCATATTCCTTGCTGATCTGGTGACCTTGGACAAGACACGGTTCACTTTTAACAAACTCAAGAATTTGGGTTGAGGTACTTTATGAGCAGCCAACCTGTTTGAGTCAATGTCCTCTCTTTGTTTGTCTGTAAACCTCAAATTTCAGTTACGCTGTCAGTGGGTAGTTCATTTTAATTGGTCTACGGAGGGAACATCGGTTTGAGTTTGTTTACGTAGTGGCTTTGTGGGGATTTCTCATTAATGAGATGTTGTTTTGATAAGTCATTGCCTAGTGTTAGAATAGTATCAGCAAATTTGCATGGTCTACAAACAACTGATTCCTAATACAAGCAGAAGATGATATTTTGGAGCCATGCATTCCACATTAAGAAAAACCTATAGCATATTAGATTTCTGTAATTAGGAATATAATAAATCAATGCATATGCATGTGTTGTTTTCTGAGAGGAAGATGACCTCCAAAAGGGTGGTGGGCAGAAAAAGGATTCATGTCACCTTGGAGAGCTTTTGTTAGACTCTCTGAGCGACGGATAATCCTCTAGTTTAAACTTGGCAAATATTGATCCAATGGCCCTCTGTGGCTGGTCTCAAGACCCAGAATTGAGGGAAATGGATTATTGTGCAGGGACGGGGGGGTGGGGGAGATGAAAATACTATCTTGACCGTCAAATGAGATAAGATCATGTGAAATCCAATGTTGGCCCCATTCTCTGGCTTTGTGGAGATGAGGGGGGAGTCTTTTGTGGAAGCCTTTAACCTTGTGAAAGGTTGATGAAGTAGATTTTGTTTCACCGCATAGACCTTCAGCAACAATAGCGGAGGTCGTTACTCAACTGCCTTTAATCGCATGTTAGTGGGCAAGACAAACCAACTTGGTACTTTATTCTGAGCAAGTTTACTGAAAATGTAAAGGTCTCAGGACATGAGAAAGTAATTGGAGGTGTGAACTGTAGGGTAGTGCAGGTCTACAGTATGCCATGGTGCGCTGAGGGTCTCCTTGTGGCCTTGATTGTTTCATGATTAAACTTTCAAAAACGTTGTGCTGTACAAATTATATTCTGCAGAAATACCAATATGTTAGTATCCAGTTCTGAATAGGCACTCTGCAGAGTACTGTTTGCCTTGACCTTTAATATTGTTTTTGTATATATATATATATATATATAAATTGCAGTGGTTTCAGTGGTTCAGGACCCACTAGGAGGTCTCAACACACTTCCAAGGAGGACACAAGGTTGCTTAAAATGACACAACAGGTTTTAAAAGAAGCTGAAAAAGTAAAAAAAATAAAGTTGTAAACTGTCATATTTTTATTGTAATTTGTTCCCTAAACAAGTGGCATTTTTATTGAAGAACCAAGGTCTTGGAAAACCTACATTTCTAGAATTTATTTTATTATATTGCCACTCCTACTTTCTGTAATTATTGTCTTTTAAGATGGGGTCAAATAGGTTTACATTTTGATTAGACTGCCAAATGTTTAAACATATTTATGTAAAAAAGGAACAAAATGAAGGTGTGTGTGTGTGTGCATGTGTGTGTGTGCGTGTGTGCGTGTGCGCGTGCGTGTGTGTGTGTGTGTGTCTAGGATGATGATTTGATGTCACACAATGATTGAAATGTAGTGTGGTTATGTGACAAGAATAGACAACACTGTTGAAATGCTGCATAATGCATTCTGTTTCACATTCCTTTGTTAATAGTGTACAGTATGTAGTGTATATACTGCACATTATTCGGTGAGTAGTAATCTAGTGTTCCATTCTGAACACATCCACTCATTCATGTAGGCAATTGCAATGCATTCAAACAAAGGAAAATGTCAAAAAACACAAAACCTTCTCTACAAGGCATATTTTTTCCAGACTGGTACTAGGTTAATGCTTCCTGTACCTCTGTGTTTTTTGTGCCAGAGCTGTATTTGGTCCATGTGGCACTGCTGGAGCGGAGGGTAAAACCACACTCTTTCATTACCAATATCATGACTCCTGAGATTCAAGTCCACCATGCCGAGCAAAAAATATATATAAAAAAACTTGCTGTGCACAAGAAGATGGTGAACAAAGACTCAGGGCATGAAACATAACATGTATGACACTTAGAAGATAATCTATGTTACTTAGCCTACAACTCAGCAGGGTTTATGTGGAAGTTTGAGAATAGGAAGTTTGCTGAGGTCAGGGAATAAATTGGAAACAAACTAGCCTGGTAATGATGGTTAAAGCATGAAGGCATTAGTTTCTACCCTAATTCACTATGTACATGGACTATGACATTAGTAGCTTCAATTACTTTCTTCAATGGAAAAATAAGAGGTTTGGCAATATAGTATGGAAGCCCAATTCACTGAAAAAAAAAAGGTGATTTAGACTTTTTTTTCTAGAATTACATGATATAAATATGCACTTCTGAAAAATTAAGTCACACTTCTGAGAAATAAAGTCAAAATTGTGAGATAGACTCACGATTGTAAGGAGATTGTCCTTTTCCCTCAGAATTGACTTTATAACTCACAACTCTGAGAAAAGAAAGCAGAATTGCAAAACTCACAATTGAGAAAATTCTGTATTGCGATAAAGTTGCAATTGCAAGAAAAAAGTTGGATTTTTTTAGATATAATCTCACAATTTTAACTTATGTCATAATTCTGAGTTTATATCTTGCGATTCTCACTTTAAAACTTGCAGTTTAAAAAAATATATGTATTTATTTATTTTCATTCATTCAGTGGTAGAAATGGGCTTCCATAATATAGTGAGATATTGCTCCAAAAATCATATATTCTTAACATTCAATAATTGTTTCCCAACTGCTCACCAGGCAACTACATTTGACATCAAAAATGTTTTAACAAATAACAGTTTCAGTCTCTTCCTCACACAGAGCTTCAGAATGGCTTCAGAAATCTACTTTTATGATGCTGTTTTGGAATGTGATAATAAAAAACTCCATTCATCATTCATCATCTCAAGCATTCTTCAAAACATCGCCTTTTGTGTTCAGCAGCAACATGAATGTGACTAAATTACAATAGAATTGTGTTCTCAAGTGAACAGTCTTTAAACTACTTTTTTAAACAATGTTGCCGAGTAACAGCATTTAAAATAAGAGAGTTTGACAATCTGGGCAACTAGCATATGCAACCCTGAGATTTACTTCTGAAGCTTAATATATAAACAATTTTATTTTGTTTCATTTGTTCGCCTCCCTCCAGTGTTGTTGCCAGGCAACATTGTGGAAAAGTTGCCCTGTTGACCATCTGGATAAGTCTAAGCACTCACTACGTATAGGTGTATCTGGTTTAGTGAGCAGCTAAAAATCAATTGGAAATCTTTCCGAAATGTTCTTTCTCAGACTTCAGGCTAAAATGACTGAAGTATTTAATGTAATCTGTACATCTGTTCACACAATATTCTGAAGCTGTCCTATTTCAGTGCCATACATGAAGTATTGGGCTTCTAATCTATGTGAAAACTAGAACATTTATTTTTAGATGTTCATTGCAACATACTTCCAAATCATTTAAATTAACAGAGTAGAGTCAGCTTAAGTCTAAAGTAGGCAAAAATCAATAGAGGTCATTGGAAGAGTGCACTTCGGCCAACCTGCGGTTTTAAAGGCCGAACTTCCCTGGCCGAAAGACCACCTTCCCTGGTGGTCTAGTGGTTTGGATTCTGCGCTCTCACGGCCATGGCCCGGGTTCAATTCTCGGTCCTTTTGAGCGGACCTGACTTACATTTAACTGCTGATTATATTCTGTATAATTGAGTGTGTGACGAATAAAACCTTGAATCTTGCAATCTTGAATATTAAAGGCATTAGCAATCAACTAAATTGCTGAACAAAATAGGTTTACCATGGCTAGTTATCAGCTGCTACATTTCTCCAGTCGTATCTGCAAAATCTACATTGTCTTGACCTTATTTTCATGGAAAAGGCCTTGAAAATATGATATTCGATAGGCTGCATTATTAGACACACCATGGCTCTTAGGTAAACAGTGATCAAACACTATATAAAATAAAGAAAAAAATTATCAATAATAAAATGTAACAGTTAAATGAAACCAACCGTTAAGAACAGAAACAAAAGGAAAACACTGAAATCTGGCTCACTAACGAATGTAACAACACAATGATACAGGAACCCAATTAAAAGGCTTCTCCCCACAGTATTCTCATGTGGGTTAGCGTTAGTTATCTCTACAATTTACGCAACATACACATTCTTCAGAAGAAGCACAGTGCTTCTCTCACATAAGTATGAGCTAATGTTCACACAGAACATGGCATCAGAGGATGGCATCGGAGGGCATGACTTGTGGGTTGGGAGTCCAGTATAATGGGTGAACCTGACCACCCTCTAGTCCAGGCTCCCATTTCATAGATATGGATTATTTGATCCTTCAATCGTGGATGCTTTGATTCAGAGAGAGAGAGAGAGAGAGAGAGAGAGAGAGAGAGAGAGAGAGAGAGAGAGAGCATACTGTACTTTAACCACGGTGATATAAAATATAGCACAAAAGCAGCAGTTTAAATCTGTATGACCAGTGCGTTTCCACCGATGAGATGAGTTACAGATCAAGGTCATCATCTTTCAAATGTATTTTTCTTTATATAACATATAGACCATGTTGTCAAAATGAATCTATCTGTATCTATTTGGAAAATGTATTGTTTCCTCTAACCCTGACCTGCATTTTATTTATTATTATTATTAGTAGTAGTATTTATTTATTTATGTATTTGATCTATTTAGTTCACTGTGATTTAGTTGAAGTATGCACGCAGTATTTTTTATTTATATTCAATTTGTCAACGTACCACATTAGAACATGTAATATTTGAATGATATTGCTTCAGAAAACTTATAACATGCAAACTGCATGGAACTTTTTTGTTGTAGTTGCTGACTTGACAGCCTCAGTTCCAATTCACTGATATGTGAATATCAGTGATATGAAATTAATGGCAAAAATGTATAGGTTTAGGACTTGAGTGAGTAAAATATCACATAATTTAAATAAATAAATAATAAATATTGCAATTAAGATGATATGTTGTGAAGAGAGTAAAGAGAGCAGGTATAATACAGCTCCTTGACATACACTTGTAATTTGTATTGTATAAATATATTTGGAACAACATGTAATTGAATTAGTGACATTGGCAAATGTCCTTTTCTTAAAATCAATGTTAATCCCTGTATTCTATTGATTTTGAAATGGTGTTGGTTTGTGTCTGTGGGAGTAAAAGTCATATGTTTTTGTATGAAATGACTTGTAAAATATCTTTGGCTTGCGTGTGGTAATTGGTCCTAGATATTTGGCACAAAACAGCCTATGTGACCTCAGACATCCAATCTTTGTGTTTACGGCCCAGATCCTTAACCAACAAGCCGCCATTCTTTCCAAAGAGGCTAAAACTTGTGTAAACATTCACAAGTTTAGTACTTTCATTTGAGGCCAACTGCCTCACCAGCACAATGTCCAACTGTACCAACTACCAACTGTGAGATGTTTACAAGGCCATTTTAGGAAAACTGCATATGCATCAAATAAACATCTTCCCTGTGGGAGAACGAAGTAAACAAATACAATTAAATATATAAATAAATAAATTGAGAAATCTTCAGAGACTTAAATGCTCGTCTTGATTACTGTGCAGATATTTTTTGGATGAGCCTTCAGGCTCCAGCAATATGTGCTGTGGAGTGTGAAGCGACATGGTAGCACTCAGTTCCCGCTGAATAAAGGCAAGCCGCTTTCCCTAAGGCAACGGCACTTTGGCAGGAGTTTCATTTTCTCGTCTCTGATAATATTTGTTTTAAGTTTAGTCTCTCCCTCTCTTCATAATGACTCCACATTTGCAACAATACAAACTCAGCACTTGAGCCAAGCTGTTTGTGTCTGCAATGGGGAAGAGCCAGCTTTATCTCAGCAACAGGATGGATATCATTTTAATGCACTGACTGAATTAAGAACCTTTTCTCTTCTGAACCAATAGAGTCTGGCCTAAAAATGAGAGTGTTCTCTTAGACAAATGAATGTATGTCTATTCAAAACTGCCTGTAGGAAGAGACTGCAATAAAATGTGATCTAAACTCCCCCATTCCGAGAATAAGAAGGAGGCTTAATTATAAAATTCACACTTTCAAAACCTCCCTGCTTACAGTTTCTCCTTCAAATGCATTTTTTTTCCTACTCCGAAACAATCAGAGTGATATGCCCGAAGCGCTCTTCCCTAGACCTGTAACGAGACTTGAGTAAATTAATAATCTATTTTGATAGTGGAAGGGGAAAGATAAATTAAAAAAGAGAAAGTCTTTAGAGAAGGTCTTTACAGGAGAGCCACAATTTTCACATCTCTGCATTAACGGAATAGCTCACCCCAAAAAAGAAAATTCCCGAAACTTTACTCACATCCTCAGGCCATTCAAGATGTAGATGAGTTTATTTGTTCATCAAAACAGGTTTGGAGAAATTTGCAATTACATCACTTGCTCACCAATGGATCCTCTGCAGTGAATGGGTGCCATCAGAATGAGAATCCAAACAGCTGATAAAAACAATACAAGTAGTAAAGCCCCAAGCCCCATATTTGTAATAAATAAATCCATCAGCAAGATGTTTTAACTACAAACCATGCTTATGGCTAAAATCCTTATAAAAATACTGCTTTCTCCAGGTGAAAAATGTGTCTCGTCTGAATCAGGAGAGAAATATGCACAGATCAGACAGTGTAAAAACAGTTTTACAAAGTTGTAAGTAGTGCAGGAGGAAGTTTTTCAGTGGAGGAAGTGTCATTATGGATTATTGACACCGGAAGCAAATCAATTTAAGTTAAAATACCTTTGTGATGATGGATTTGTTTCTTACAAACATGCAGATTTTCACTTCACACAATGTTAACTGATGGTCTGGAGTGGTGTGGATTACTTGTGGATTATTATGATGCTTTTTTATCAGCTTTTTGGACTCTCATTCTGACGGTACCCATTCACTGCAGATGATTCATTGGTGAGCAAGTGAAGCAATGCTAAATTTCTCCAAATCTTTTGCCAAAAAGATACAAACTCATCTACATATTGGATGGCCTGAGAACAGTGGCATGCACAGAGCCCCCTGCCCCTTTGAGGTCCGAAGCTAAAGTGCCCTTGCGGTCCGGTCTGTGCAATATGAACGATACTAATATGCAGAGTATGATGTTTGCGTAGGGGACCATGTCCCAGAGGGGTGTGGAAGTGGGGGGAGGGAAGATGATCATAATTGATGGACAACTATGCCCGTAAAAAGACATCAGTTCGGTGCCCGGCAGTGGCCGTCTTCGGTTCACTTAGTTTTGTCGTGGCCACGACATATTAAGTCATGGGAACTAGATAATATGTGGTGGCAACGAGATATTAATTTGTGGGAACGTCATATTAACTCGTGGTAATTAGATAATATGGCCACGAGATCAAGGTAACGACATCCATGTTGTGGCCTCAAGATGCTGTGTTGAGGGAACAACATCCATTTCTCGTGGCCACGACTTCTTATGTTGAGGGAACGACATATTTTCTTGTGGCCACAAGTTTAATGCATAAACAAACCTACGTAACTACGTGGCAAACCAGGATTATCAGGGATTCATTAATATTGTATTTTTAATTAATAAATTATTAATTAACTATTATATAAATTATTACGTAATTAAATTATTATATTGACCATAGGTTAACGGACTGTAGGCAATAGCATGCAATGTAACCAGCATTCGAACTACATTTATCACAAATAGACCAAATGTTACATAAAGTACATAACAAAATAGACCTACAATATTTTTTATCCATCCCACAGTATTGCAAGCTATGTGTGTCCATTAACTGATTGTCTTTTTCCGTAATATTTGTATATTATCATTAGCTATTATTATTATTATCATCATCATTGTTATTATTATCCAATTATTATATTTTTATATTCTTTTTTTCCCTTCATTTTGATCTCTTTACATAACGTATGTTCTGATCAGTTCTGTAAAAAAGCCTTCTGTAAATGGTCGACATAAAGCTTTGATTATGCTGACTGGAATTTATAGAATATTGGAAATGCAACACTAGTGACTTACAGTATTGCAATGTGTTGCTAGAATTTGTCATAAAAAAATGTCCTGGAGTTGTGAATTGTGACTGGGTGCACAAGTGTTGTAATAATTTATAGCCTACATTATGTATTATACATAACCCTGAATCGTCAGTCAGTTGTTTTTTTTTTGGACTTCTTCAAGTTCTATAAGTTCATCTAAATTCAAACCCAGAGAGACTGATGTGCTAGGTAGTTTATTATTTCACACTCATCATCGGAAACAAATATACCTAGTTGGGGATGCAATTTATCCATTACAGTGCTTACAAAGGTATTTACACACTATACATCATGTCATAAATGCAAAGGGAGCTAGGAATTGCTGCTAAATATGTTTGCTATAGATGAGACAGCCTCTGTTCACAGGTTTTCGTAGTAAAACTGCTTTTTTCATTTCTGAATGCTTGAGACTCAATCAGACAACTGTATTACTGCCACAGGTAACTGTCTAGAGCTACAATTGTAATTTGTAAATAATACTATTTAATTGCAATTTATTTATTTACTTTTATTTTATTAAAGTTCGTAGGTCAATTCCATAATATTTGAGGGAGGGGACACAACAATACAATCCTGCTTAGGCACCCATTTGGCCAGCAGCGGCCCTGATAAAAATGTCAAAGAAATATCATTGTATCTTGGTACAGCACGCATTCCATCAGCTGCAGTTCTGGCGCCGCCGTATCAATATACTGTACAGCGCCACAAACATTCACATCAGTAAGAAGATATTTAGAAGAATGTAACCAAACAGTTGCTGGTCCACATTGACTTTGACAGTAGGGAACACTGTGGACCAGCAACTGTTTGGTTTTCCACCTTCTTCAAAATAGCGTTTATGTTTAGCAGAAGAAGGAAACTCAGTTTACAACAACTTTTGAGAAGTATAAAAATAAAACTCTAGCCTATTTTAATTTTTGAGTGAATTATTCCTTTAATGTTAATAAAACACCAAACACAAAGAGAAAAATCATGCACTACTCTTGACTGAAAAAAAAGTTTATTTAATAGGAATCAAGCTATATAGTTTATTTTTATATTTGTTCATTCAGTTTCTTGAATGCTCCTGCTAAATACACCTATTGTAGCCTACATGAAAATAAAACACTGTTTAATATTTTTTTTATATTATGTATATTTGTAATGTGCATCGTTGTTCTCATTTTTTTATAACAAAGATAAAATAATGACAAAGATTTGTATCTTCACCCACTTTGGCCTAAATATCTGCCATACTTTTTTAATATTGTGTTACTTTGAAAGGCTTTGTCTTTATAATAGGGTTTTTAAAATTAGTTTGGCTGTACTGCTCAAACAACTTGCAGAATAGAAAAACCAACATGGCAAAGAATTGTGATAAAATCGTGAATGGTGATATCCCTAGCTAAGGGGAACGACAACATAACCCCCCCCCCCCCCCCCTCCCCCATGGGCCGCGAATTTTGCCCTCGTAACGATTTTGCCCCCTGCCCCTCTGGAGGCCTGTGCACGCAACTGCCTGAGAATGAGTACATTTTCAGCATGTTTTCATTTTTGGATGAACTAATCCTTTAATCATTTTGCTTCACTGCAATGGTATATCTCAGAATATAGTTATTGTTGCAGAAAATTCAGCCCGGAACTGTTTTAGATGGAGACTGGGGCAGATTGTAACACTTTATGAATATATTTCGAAGAGGTACATTTTTTATGTTAATTTCTGAATAGCCACATGCCTTGAATACATTAAAGTTTTTGTCTAGGAATAAAAATACAGATTTTCCCACTTGCAGAACAGACTTGCAGCTCATTATTCGGGTCGCAAAACCACACCAGTTGAGAAACACTACAATAGATGCATTTCAGTGTCATATGTCATATTTAAATACCTATTTAAATGAGCGGCCAGCTACTAGTTTAGACTCTCTTTAGCCTCTCTAAAGTTGAAAATAAGCAAGCAAATTCTCAGCTGACTTTGTGTGCTTTTTAAATGTAGTTCATTGAGTTTTCTCGAGCAGTGAGATAAGATGGACGCATGGAATGTCTCTTTGATCTTTCTCTATTTTTGGTCTATAACTAATTAGCTGCTGTCTGCTCTCTCTGCTTATGTTCATTAGAGCCTTAATTTGCTTTTTAGATGTAATGGGGTGAAGTCTTTCCATCTGATTACAAGGGTGTTTTGCCCTCATCTTGATGTTGGATATCATTGCACGCGCTAGCGCTGAGCTAACCAGGCACAACGTGTCTTACTTTATCTCGCGTCTTGATGATTAGCATCCTTTTGTCGAGCCAAACGAGTGGCTTTATTCCTCCAATAAAGATATTTAATGTCAAATACGAATATGTAATTTTAACGCAGTATATTAGCCATCCTGTAATGTCATTAACGATTAAGAGCCGTTGATTAAGGCAGAGACTGATTGCCATATTTAGCGCGTTCAATTATCCTTTCAGGAACCTATCTTTAACCCACCCACACTAATCAAAAGCTCCGAGCTGGCATCAGCAAACAAGAACCAAAAACGTTTGGCAAATTTTTTGCTTGATGTCCGCCTTGTCTTTGAAGTTTATGAATTATGAAACGCAATTCACGCTCTGTGGGTGTTGTGGCGTGCGTGTACGCTTGTGTCTGCACAGAGGAAATGAGTGTGTGTCAGTGTGTGTTTTCCTCAAATTAATACTCTGGCCTCAGTCGACAAACTCAATCAGGTTTACAGCACCTAAGTGGGCAAGGAGCTAATAGAGGTCAGCTGCTACATATGGAACAGGGAAGAACACGTTCACAACCACAGTATCGACGCAAAGAACAAGCACCTCCAAGACACCGCTGCTTCCATACAAACACACACACACACATGCTCCCAAATGCTGTAATACTTCATATTGAATGGGTGAAATCTCTCATTCATGTGACTGATATAATAAATTAACCACAGTATTGCTACCTACTTTTGCACCTACTTTTGTAAACACCTTACTGCAACATGATTGGCTGTCTGATTAACATTATTTGGATTATTATTGACTAATTCATTTTTAAGCTCAGATGAGCTTTATTTGTCACATACACAATTATGCAGAGTATAACCAGCAGTGAAATGTGTTCTCTGCATTTAACCCATCCAAGTACACACACACCTGGAGCAGTGGGCAGCTGACGCTGCGGCGTCCGGGGAGCAGTTGGGGGTTCGGTGCCTTGCTCAAGGGTCTCACCTCAGTCGTGGAAAATTCCTGCCAGAGCCGAGATTCGAACCAACAACCTTGGGTTACAAGTCCGACGCTCTATCCATTAGAGCCACGACTGCCCCTGTGGACTAGAATCCACAATTTCATGATAATTTCACATAATTTTACATATTAGCCTTAACTAAAAAAGGTGTAGGCTGAAACCATAGCTTATTTTAACTTTTTTTAAAATTAAATTATATATTATATATTATATGCATAATATACAACATAGTAAACTAGAGCTGCACGATTCTGGATAAATTGCGAATTGCAACTTATTTTAAAAAATTGAAGATCTGAAAAAAAGGTTAGAAAACTAAACAAAATGACGTAATTTACTAGTGGTTCTGACAAAATGTTCATTGCTTAAGTCTTTTAAAAATATATATTAATTTGAACAAAATTAAAATTAAATGAAGGACTCACTTCATAAAGACTTTACTATTGGAATCTCCTGAATGAATGATTAAATGACAAATACTTTTTAAACGGGTTGTCATTTACAATACAAGTGTTAAGATACGTTAATTTTGATCGCTACTGAAGACAATAAGTGTTTATACCCAAACTATAAACTTTTATCCCACGCGAGCTCGTGCAGCGCTTTTTGAATAGCATTACATGCAATACATGAGTGTATTAGAAAACAGGGGTTGAACGACTTCTGATTTTTTAAAGTCGACTTTTATGTGATAAAAGTCAAGTCGAAGTCAACTAGTCGCTGATGACGTCATTAATGAACAAATAAGTCTGGACTCTGCAGCTGTGACAAACGCCTTGTGCACAGCTATGAAATATGACACAGCGCTGCCCACATGACTATTGCACCTATAACAGCTTATTTTTATCAGTTCTTTAGTCTTTGGGTCGTTATATTTGGTGTTAAATTTTTGTTAAATGTGAGCCAAAATCATCACAATTAAAATAAAAAAGACTTAATCTACTTCAGTCTGTGTGCATTTAATTTATTTAATACACGAGTTTCACAATTTAAATTGAATTACTGAAATAAATGAACTTTTCCACGACATTCCAATTTATTGAGATGCACCTGTATTTATTCTTTACTTTACTTTACTCCTTTTGTTTTCCCAGGTTAGACATTAACCAAGGTCTAATAAGTGTGCAAAAAAGTGAAACAAAATGGTTAATTCTAAAATAAAAGAATGTATAGTCATTAATATCTTGCTGGTGCTGTTCTCGATACAAAAAAATAAAATACAAATTAAAATAATTTTTTTAAATATATAAAAAGCAGTGTTTAAAGTACATCCAGGGTCAAAGTTCAGAGGAAGACGAGGCTGTGCAATTGTGTACATGATGAATTAAAGAAAATGTGTTAATTTAATGTTTGACATATTAATGTTTTTACTCAGTTAAATGACATATCATAGGTACTGCACTGTTTATTTAAACAGTTTCATTTAGATTGTTTTAACTAGTTTATGTTGTGTTTTGATGTGCTATTTCAAATTATTATTAAATTAATATCAATAACAACTCTTGTCGTTAAATATACAATATTGTATTTATAATCTGGAAGAACATTCAATTATCCATTGGTATTCATTATGATGTGTTCAACGAAGGCCTTTTTAAATTAACACACCTCAGTCTGTCTCCATTTTAGACATGTAAGCCAGTTTATTATTGTTAAACCAATAATGTATTTTGTTTAGCAAATCAATGCATATATGCATACCAGTCAAGCCTGAAAAGCAATGTCAATATACCGTAAAACTTTGCATTTACTATTGAGTCATAGATGTCACCATGCAGTACGCCGAGACAATTTGATGTCCGTGAATATATTATATAACCAACAGAACTCCATATCAGACCAAATGCATGCATGCTCACTGTGAATTTAAACACATGCTGTTTTCAAGATTAATATTAAAATATAACACACACACACACACACACACACACACACTGGGCCGTAGAATGTGGGGGGTGAAACTTGCTCATGCATTATACATGACACTAATGTCATGTAATTATCTTGAGGCCCATAGAGAAAATTAATGATGCCAATTATAACAATTGAAGATTGTTAGAAATTTCCCCCTTCTGCTATTTTTATTAAGCATTGTAAGTTGCATGTGCTGTTATGAGACCTCTCCTCTCAAATGAGTGTTTTGGGAGCAGGGAAATAAATAGTTGAGTTAAAACCTTGTTCCAAAATTTAGAGGCACTTTCATCGCCCAAAAAGGGATACACACTCACACAAATGCATATATGAACAAGCATCTATTTATGCTAAAATGACAATCAACACTGTAATTTAACAATGTAAATAAGCTATCATTTTGGATCTCTTGGGAATTATTGGTAGACACATTAATGCATGATCGAAAATGGGCAAGAATGCAAACAGCAGGTTTTCATCTCTTTCAGCATTAAGTGGCATTGCCTTGTGATCTCATTAATATTCATATGTATGCATATGTAGGTGTGGTTCCAGCATAGAACAGGTTTTAAAACAGGTTCTAAATATGTGTTTTTCAAAGCTGAACTACTTTTAACTGACACAATTCAAGCGTGAGATGCTGTAAATGGAAAAAAAAACATCAACAACAACAAAAAAATCGATAACTTTGTTAAAGGATTTTTCCAGATCATGCCTGAACTTATTTCACTCATTTACATTTGATAGATTAGGTTGTTCATGCACAAGAGCAAATAAATAAATAAATAAATACATACATTTATCCATCCATACATGCATGCATAAATGCCTCTGCAAATATTCCATGACAAATGATTGGTTAAAAGCTAATAATTTTTTGTTTCCTAGTGTCTAGTAAAAATATTATTTTCCCATATATAATGTACTTCTAATAATATCTGCATTATTCTATTGTGTCCCCTTCAGTAAACTCTTAGAGGTTACTCTGTTTCAATTTTAGCAAACTTTGAAGTGCTGCTTTTGTCTGTCCCAGAGAGTCTCTCTATTCCTGTCTCTAGTCCTTTAGTGTCACCCAAATAGAGCGGACTGCGTCAAAGGGAATGAGGACACATCCATCTGATGTTTATGGTCTGACATAAATGAGCCCAACTTTAACAGGATTACCCTGCAAAGAGTGCCATGAGAGACGAAAATTATGTGCTTTAATGGTGAGATTATAACCTTATTAACCCGACTACAGTCCAAGTGTTCATCTGGGACTCGGAAGAGAGTGGGATGTCAGGGACTACAATGTCTCTGGGTCTGAGCAAAGACAAATGCTGTATGCATGAACTTCCTCCGGTTTGCGAGCGAAACTGCGGGCCATTGTGTCATTCTAAGGCGAGAAGACAGAATATTGAGTTTCTGCCGAGGGTTCGGAGCACAGGCTGTGCTTCCACACTAATGAAGGACAAACAAGCGCTGTGGCTCTTTGAAGGTTTGCGAGACCAACGTGTCTAAATAAATAAAAACACCTGTGTGTTTAGTATTCACTGGCGGCTCAGAGGCACACAGGTATTTGTAATACATTATTTATCTACACATTTTTAATCCCATTTGCAAATTAGCAGCATTTTCTAATTTTAAGTGCTATTGTGGAGAAGATTAAAGGATAACATGTCAATAAAACATCCGGCGCAAAACCAGACTTGTCGGCCATTAATATTACATGGCAAGGCTTTTGTATATGTGTGCCTGAAGAGCATGTAAAGGTAATTTTGTACCGATTAACACACTCATCTTTTATCCAGAGCTGATGAAAACATCTCCCGCTTTTCTCTAAAGTGTCAGTTTGTAAAGTGCTCGTATTGTTGACGGTCTAATTCAGTGCTTCTCAACTTTTCCAAGCCAACTACCACCTTTGATCAAATCCAGTATGATCCCATTAGTATCAAATGTATTTGTGGATAATAGTGGTTTATATAGAAACTAACATGCGCAATGAGTCTGTTCAGACCAAACCACAAATCAAAATACATCAGTAAATTTAAAACTTTTATTTTTAATTAAAGACATAAAACAACTCCTGATGGTCCATCATTTTCTTAACAACACAGTCAATGTTACACAGAGGCACTTTACAAAGAAAGTGAATGGGATCAATTCTTCTAAGATTTGGAAAATGCTATCGTATATTTTATTTATAAAAGCACGTATGTTAATTTGTTAAAACTTTTTTGGGGGGATATATTATGTGAGCTTTAAAGTTCTTATGTCATTCTTACAAACATTTTAGCTTTAAGTCGAGTTGTTGTTGCAACTAAGTTTTACAATTGAATATAACTTTTAATGATGTAATTAAACTTTATTAAAATTTATATTTTCACACTGAAATCATTTTAACATAATAAAAAAGAATTGCAAGATATAACTTTATTGAATTCTGAAAGTTTTGTATTGCAATTCTGTCTTTTTTCCCCTCTCAATATTTGATTTTCACAATTATTTTATTTTCGCCACAAAATCGATAAGGTAATTGCAACTTTGATCTCATATTTCTGACTTTTGTTTTCTCAGTTGTGGGTTTATATCTCACAATTCAAACTTTTATTCTCAGAATTGCTAGAAAAAAAGTCAACAGGTTGTGGAATTTGACACTTTATGACATAATAGTGTGGCTAAACACTGCCTCCGCAGAAGCAGATTAATGTCTCTACATCACTGGCTGTTTAGCCCCGCCCACTGATTCGTGCATGTAGTAGGTAAATGATGAGAGCGGCAAACGCAGGTCTCTGCAAAAACCAAGCAACAAAGATGGCTCTGAAGACAACAAGATGCTCTGCAGTGCCTTGTTGTAGAAAAACAGTGTGTGCATCGCCTTTCTTCTCATCCCAACATTAGGAAAGAGTGGATTAACTTTATTTTTAATGAAGTTCCAGACAGTGTCAGTAAGAGCTTGGTCCTTTGTTCACTTCGTTTTACCTTGGATTAATTTGCAAACAATTTGAAGCAGGATTTTTGAAAGATTGAAACTAAAGGACGATGCTATACCAGCTATATTGGATATGACTGTAATGTCGCAACACTAGCGTGGGTAACTGTTTTTATTACCTGGGCATCTCAGGAATCGCACTCCTGTGGTACACGTCTTACCTCTCAGGTAGGTCTTTCAGGATGTCTTGGAGGGTGAGGTTTCTAAGTCACAACTTCTCAGGAATAGCACTCTTGTGTTACACGTCTTACCTCTCAGGTAGGTCTTTCAGGATGTCTCGGAGGGTGAGGTTTCTAAGTCACAACTTCTTGCTACTGGGGTTCCTCAGGGCTCCGTGCTTGAACCGCTTCTCTTCTCCATCTACATGTCATCATTAGGATCTGTCATTCAGAAGCATAGCTTTTCTTATAACTGCTATGCTGATGATACTCAACTCTACTTCTCATTCCAACCAGATGATCCAACGGTAGCTGTTCAAATTGCAGCCTGTCTGAGATACATTTTTATCTGGATGAAGGACCATCACCTTCAACTCCACCTTGCTAAGACAGAACTGCTCGTGGTCTCAGCCAACCCAGCACTTCATCACAAATTCTCTGTACAGCTGGGTTCGTCAACCATAACTCCTTCCACGACAGCCAGGAACCTTGGAGATGTGATAGATGATCAGTTAAGGTTCACAGACCATATTGCTACAACGGCCCGGTCCTACAGATTTGCCTTACTATCAAGCCTCTGCAACTGATCCAGAATGCTGCAGCGAGAGTGGTCTTTAACGAGCTGAAGAAAGCTCACATTACACCTCTCTTCATCAGTTTACACTGGCTACCAGTAGCTGCTCACATCAAATTCAAGGTACTGATGTTTGCCTACAAGACAACAACTGGTGCTGCAACAATATACCTAAACTTGCTAGTTCAAAGCATTTCATTCTGCAAGTGAACATCACCTTGTGGTGCCATCCCAAAGAGGCGCAAAATCACACTCACAAACCTTTTCCTGGACTGTGCCCAGCTGGTGGAATGACCTCCCTATCTCAATTCGAACAGCTGAGTATTTGGCAATTAAAATTGCCAGCACCTGACAAACTAATACTAGCACTTACCTATTCTATTCTATTATATTCTATTCTATTGTATTATATTATATTAAACACACACACACACACACACACACACACACACACACACACACACACACACACACACACACACACACACACACACACACACACACACACACACACACACACACACACACACACACACACACACACACACACACACACACACACACACACACACACACACCTAGCTATGTGTACTGTGCTAGACTAACTGAGACTTTCCACAGCACTTGTATACTGTTGCTCTCTCGTTGGTCTGATTGCTTCTATCGTTCTCCTCATTTGTAAGTCGTTTTGGACAAAAGTGTCTGCTAAATGATTAAATGTAAAGGAAAAAGTATTACTTGATCACTATTGCTTTGTCTGTTATTACAGATAATTTGATAGTTACTGATAATTTATGTTTTAAACCTAAAACACAGCAGCGTCCATTTGCGAAAGACGTAGGCTGTCAAACATACACAAGCCAATCATAGCAGTGGGCGTTTACTTCCGAGTTTACAGCCCGCCACACATATTCAAACAGAGCTTTCTGATGAGGGGGTCAAAAACAGGACAGAAAATTACATCTAAATTATGAAGTTTACAAAATATTACAAGTGGACCTCAGAGAACAGTACAAAATAATAAAAAAGCAGTCATTAACCCCCTCAAGCTAAACCATGTTAAAACTGTAAATAGATCATAAAAAAAATATGGAAATTGTTTTCCTTAACTTTAGAAAAAACAATTGCTTGAGTGAACATTAAATCCTTCAAATGTTAACTTCAGAACCTAGTTTTGAAGACCCAGAAGTATCATGTCTTTTTAACAGGAATGCACATTTGTTGTGTCTTATGCAAGAGTTAAATCCTGCTGACTAAACTTTACACCCACAATCCTCTCTGTGGTTTAAAAGCAACCGTGAATATCGCATTGCAGAGAGGCTGACTGATCCAGACCTTTCCAGCCCCTCGCCGTGGCCTCCCAGTGTTTGACCAAGCAGAAAGGAGGAGTGGAGTCTCAGAGAGATTATAGGACTGTTACTACTGTAATATATAGAGCTGCTTTAATGTGGACTTAGGAGAGGGTGCAGTTTGATCCAGGTCTTGAACGACTCTTTTGGAAAATGCCAGCAGAGCATGATGTCAGTGTTAGTGGTATAGTAGTAGAGCTTATCTTATACAAACAGGATAGATACAACTTCACAGCCTCTACTTACATCTGTCAATGTATGCACCATAAAGAAAAAAAATTGCAATCAATATATGAACGGAATTATCTGAAAAAATTATATTTAATTTGTAAAGTGTAAAAATATTATATAATATAATTGTAATAGCATTATATATTGTTGTATCATTGTTATATTGTAATTATCACGTTATACAAACATAAAATATAAATAAGGTTACATATATAATCGTTTGTAAACATCCCTGTTGATGTTATCAAGCTTGCTTAGCCTGGGTAGATGCCACATTTAATTGGTTTATGACAATTAGGCTGTGGAGATTGGAAGTACCAATCTGTGTGTTATATGTACATATATATACTGTACATACATAAACAAACATGGCTCGACATAACAGTAAAATCTAAAAATAAGGAAATTAAAATAGCATGGTTGCATCAACAAATGCGTTTTTATATCGGTTTTGCATTTGTCAAGACTATCAGGTAGGTTTAGGGTTGGGTTTGGTGTAGGGTATATTTCTACCACAATAGAACATACATTTTTAGCAACAGTCCCTGGATATTTGAATTCTGAACTGCCGCAATACGTTTCTGAAGCAACTTAAGAAAAATACAGCAATATGTGCCTATATTAACATAATAAAAATGTGCTTCACGTATTGAACCTGTGTTTTAGCAACACTCAGTGGACATTTCTCTTTGAAACTGCAGCGAAACGTGAAGTAAGGTACTTAAAAATGGTCTCGCTAAAAAGTGCACAGAGGTACGAACTTTATGAGACCAGGTTGATATATATATATATACATACAGGTGCATCTTAATAAATTAAATGTCACCAGTAATTCAACTCAAATTGTGAAACTCGTGTATTAAATACAACACACAGATTGAAGTAGTTTATAGGTTATTTTAATTGTGATGATTTTGGCTCACATTTATCCCACCAATTTACTATCTCAACAAATTAGAATACATCATAAGACCAATAAAAAAAATTGTGAATTGTTGGCCTTCTGGAAAGTATGTTCATTACTGTATATGTACTCAATACTTGGTAGGGGCTCCTTTTGCTTTAATTACTGCTTTAATTACTGCCTCAATTCGGCGTGGCATGGAGGTGATCAGTTTGTGGCACTGCTGAAGGTATGGAAGCCCAGGTTTCTTTGACAGTGGCCTTCAGCTCATCTGCATTTTTGGTCTCTTGTTTCTCATTTTGCTCTTGACTAATACCCATAGATTCTCTATGGGGTTCAGGTCTGGTGAGTTTGCTGGCCAGTCAAGCACACCAACACCATCATTTAACAACTTTTGGTGCTTTTGGCAGTGTGGGCAAAAAATGAAATCAGCGTCTTTAAAAAGCTGGTCAGCAGAAGGAAGCATGAAGTGCTCCAAAATTTTGGTAAACGGGTGCAGTGACGTTAAAAAACACAATGGAAATAGCAGATGACATTGCAATCATCACAGACTGTGGAAACTTAACACTGGACTTCAAGCAACTTGGGCTATGAGCTTCTCCACCCTTCCTCGACTCTAGGACCTTGGTTTCCAAATGAAATACAAAACTTGCTCTCATCTGAAAAGAGGACTTTGGACAACTTCCAGTTCTTCTTCTCCTTATCAAACAACTGTAGCCAAATTCCTTGACAGGTCTGTGTGTGGTGCTCTTGATGCCTTGACCCCAGCCTCAGTCCATTCCTTGAGAAGTTCACTTCTTGAATCGTTTTTTCTTGTAAATGTGTGTGTGTGTGTGTGTGTGTGTGTGTGTGTGTGTGTGTGTGTGTGTGTGTGTGTGTGTGTGTGTGTGTGTGTGTGTGTGTGTGTGTGTGTGTGTGTGTGTGTGTGTGTGTGTGTGTGTGTGTGTGTGTGTGTGTGTGTGTGTGTGTGTGTGTGTGTGTGTGTGTGTGTGTGTGTGTGCGTGTTTAGTAAATGATTGCAGCTTAAAATGTTACAGTACTTAAACTCAAAATATATTGAGGAATTGTATAGGTCATCTGAAGTTCAGCTTGATTTTCTTACTCAGTTTAATGTAATTTAAGTTAAAATAACTTACAAGTTGAAGCAAAATGTGATTATACGTAATTTAAGGCAGCAACTGAACTTAAGGTTTTAAGTTGAAATAGGTTTAATTTTGTTTTTACAGTGCATGTGTATTTTGTGATTAACCTGTTGGTTAATTTGTTGAATAAATGGGTAATACTTTTGGTATAGTTGTGTCAGTCTTCAGGAGATGTAAGCCTGCAGCCCTGCAGCTGAGTTTTCTGACATTCTGTTCAGCCCTAAGAGCAAGAACGCTGATCTGGTAGAGGAAGTCTCTTCTGACTCTGCTCTGTAGAGCTGCAGTTGTGTCACAGTGCTGGGTTCAGCATTGCAAACACGCTGTTCCGGGTGCTGAACTCTTTATGTAGTGTGTTATGGTTTTCTGTCCAAGGTGCTGAACTACTCAGCAGTGAAGCACCACCTCAGTGTAGCTTCCAAGAGAGCAGTGGTGATCGACAGCCAACAACTAAAGCATATATAAAGCACCCAAAATGTTTTCAACATTGATAATAATAATAATAAATGGCTCTTGAGCAGCAGTTCAGCATATTATAATGATTTCTGAAGGATGTGGCATTGAAGACTGGACTAATACATCACACAAATAAATTCAATTTTAATTTTATATATTAAAACAAAAAATATAATTAATTGTACTATTATTTAACAGTATTAATGTCATTTTGTTTTTGATCAAATAAATGCAGCTTTGGTGAGCATAAAAAACTTCTTTAAAAACATAAAAAATACATATTTTAAATAAGAATTTTACTAAGAAATTGACATATTTATAGAGGAGTTTTTTTCTACAGCTGTCCCTTTTGCTTTAAAATGTTGTATTCATGAAAATCCAAAAGCAATTGATATGTTATATCCTGACATAGGAATGTGAAGTGTTAAATCAACTGTAACTGTAGCAGAAATGCTTTTGTTACCACTATTTTAATGTTTGTGTCTATACAGAAATTGACTTCCAAGAATAATCCCACCCTGATAAATATTCTCTGGAGAAAAAAAATGTGACAGCACAAATTATTTTTTTTAAACTAAACGCATCAAACAATAGAAAATCTTGAATGCACTGAACGCAAATGTCATTATAAACTAAATTGCAAAACTGATTGCAAACAATGACAGCAGCCTAACAGATATTTATTGCGTTCCTTGCTAAGAAAATTGCAATTAGAAAAAAAAGACTTGTAATATAGCTGATCAATTTAAGAGTGTCTGTATTTAAAAGAATAGGCTTAATATCCGAGAAGACAGTTGTTAATTTCATTTGCTCATTAGGGGTGTTGAAATCAAGAAAACAATCAATCTCTGATTGCTCCGTCCCATGAAATAAACCACAATAGCAGAGAATCAACAGAGCAGCATGTTGCAGGGAGAAATCAAACGTGCCGTCACTTTAAACACAAGTTTTCCTTTTACAGTAGTTCAAACCGTGTACACGGCACCTGTTGGCTCATTGAGTATTCATCACCCCACCTCCAGGCAGAAAAAGACTTGCTTTTTTCCTTTAGAGATGCATCAAAGCAGCCCATCCTAAGAGGAAATAGTAGTTCATCATTGTTGTTTTGGTTTTCTGTCGACAGTATGTAAATCTGCTCTCATATTGCGGTGTTTTGCATTAATGAAGTGAAGTTGAGCTCCAAACCTTTGGCTGCAAACCCTGTCTCTCTCTCTCTCTCTCTCACACACACACACAAATGTACGGACTCATTTACAATAACACACAACAAATCACGCGACTTATTCACCAGCAAATATTTTGCAGCTAAATATTCATAGAGAAAAATGTCAGTAGTACCATCGATGGCCTGTGCTTGTTCGCTTAAATTAATGAAACAAAGCATTTCAGCATTTCATTTACATTTATGCATTTAGCAACGCTATTTACCAAAGCGACTCACAGTGCATTCAGTTAACATTTTGATATGTGTGTTCCCAAGTGCGCTGAAGCAATGCTGACCACTGACCACAGAACACATATTTACGAGAAGGATATGATGCAAAAACACATAGATTTTAAGATTAAAGTGTTGTGCGCTTTACAAAACAACAAAGAAAATTGATGAAAGACGAGGTCACGTGATCAAATGGGTCAGCTATGCGGAGGCGGGTGTACGACAGAGGTCGTGACCTCCAGTGGTAAAGAAGAAATATGAAAGGTGATTGTGCTGGAAGATCTCTGTGTACATACATGTTGTGTGTCTCTATAATGTGCGTTAGCTCAAAGAAAGATGCTTGAAAATAATAGGCAGTGCAGAGGATAAATTGACATGGGGCCGAGAGGTCAGAGGTCAGGAGCGCTACAGATACTGTTCACATAACACCAATCAGCTGACCAAACAGATCAATAAGGACAAGAAACTCAGGTCTAATGGAAAAAAAAGTAGTCGAGAAAAAGTGGTTCTGTTTGTTCTTTATCTTCTTTAAAAGGTGCTATTTTTGACTGCTGTTCATAATATGCATTCACGCGCTGATGTATTTATCTTCTTTTATACTCACGTATCCCCTAAGACATTTGAATGATATCTTGCGATGCTCTATTTGACAAGATAATGCTTTCTTTTTAAGCAACTCATCACAAATGCCGTCTTTTTATGCAAGGCGTCTTTGTGATTTTGATCCCTTGCTCATTTTAGATGACACAGGACAGATGCTTTCTTTTTACAGCGTGGCTTTGCTGCTTCTCTCAACGGAAGGTTGAAGACAAAGGAAAGATGGGGACGGAGAGAGAGCGAGCGAGCAAGAGAGAGAATATCAGGGCTTACAAAACTGCTCCGAGACCTTGAGAAAGAGAAAAGCTAGTGTAGTGTACTTGCAGTACAACTAAGAGGAGATATGAAACAGATTACAAGGTGACGGTGACCCAGCACCTCTTTTACCCTGGAGAGGCCAACCTTGGTCCCCAGAAATCACTCAGCTTCATTCATCAAAGGCTCTTTTAAAGGGCCCATCCCTGAGCCCCCTCTGTGCAGCCGTGGTCTTCCTCAAATCCTCCTCTCTCACCCTCGTCTCGCGTATTTTATATCTCTCTTTAAGCTCGAGCCATTTGCTGTAGACTCTCATCGTGTCTTTGTTTCTTCCTCTCTATATATCTTGTGCTGTTTCCCACACAGAAAATACATTTGTGTGCAGTGCTTTAGTACAAAAACTTACATCTTATTTATTAACAGCTATCTCTGCTAATATAGATGGTGTCGTATTCATGGAAGTCAGCGCTATTTGCCTGCCGCGATTAATGTGGTAATATTCAGGGAAGGCTGGTGGTAAAAAGAGGCATTTGTGTTTTGTTTGTTTTTTAATCCGTGAATTGATCATGGTAGCATTTATTCATAAATTACATTTGAATAATGGAGAAAAAACAGAAAAATATCCAGATGTCAAGCACATTTTTGGCACGTTTAAAGAGCTGATTTATGTATTTGGTTCCCTCTGGTTTAGTGACACCAAAGAGCTACTGGGCCATGCATTGTTTTGTTATGTTTGTGTCATTGTTTTATTTGCAATATTCCTTTAGTAATTCAGGTGATAACACAATACAGATACTATTTTGAAGGCAATCACTATACATAATTGTATATGATTTAATTAAAAATACAGTAAAAAACTAAGATATTGTGAAATAAAATAACTTTTTTCTATTTGATTATATTTACATTTAAATTATATTATAAAGTACATTTTTATTTTAATTGTATATGTATGTGTGTATATATACTTCAGTGTCACGTGATTCTTCAGAAATAATTCCAATATGCAAAAAAAAATATATAATACTCATAAAATTGTAAGAAATTAGATCACGTAAAATTTGATTTGATTAATTGTAGGCGTTTTAATGCTTTTTATAATCCGGTTGCTGTTGTTGTTGGTGTTGTTGTTATACTAGTTGAAAGTCTCTTCACAGCCTAACTTTAACATAATTAACTAAATATATTTATATGGATGTATAGTTAGACTGGCATTATCGAACATTATACAACTGTTAAAATACTAACTTCTGATTGGATGAGGCATCCTACAGTTTATTAATGCACCTCTATATAAAAATGCTGGTGTTGCTTGGCAACTATAAACTTTCTACAGTTAGATAAACATGATGGATATTACTTGGTGGCAGAATTGTTTATTCTGATTATAAATATTGATAACTGAATATTGAAGATCAGTGTCTGTTATCATATTTCAGCTGCTGCAGCTTTGTATAAGCAATAAGACATTATAAAGAAACTAACTTCAGTGACTTCATGTTTTAGGGTTTTTAGCCTTCAAAAGTCACTTTCCAATCTGGTAAATACACTATAATAAACCCCTCTGCAGGGATACACAAGCTTTTCACTTTGTGACGGGTCCTGATCATCACCCTGCTAGGGTTTCTTTTGTGAAAATGACTGTCTGACTGCACATTGTCAAAATAAGTATTGAATTCCTAACCCATTAATATATATTTCACCATTATAAGAAGGAAGCAAAATGACATTTGCCAATAATAATTGCAATCGTAGTAAGAACTCTGGTTCTATCAGCCATTTAAGCCATTTAAATGTGACAAAAGCAAGCTTGTTCCTCTCTAATGAGTGTTCCTGTGGCTCAGTGGTTAGAGCATTGCGTTAGCAGCGCAAAGGTTGTGGGTTCAATTCCCAGGGAACACATGTACTGACAAAAAAAACTAAATGTGTAGCCTGAATGCACTGTAAGTCGCTTTGGATAAAAGCGTCTGCTAAATGCATAAATGTAAATGTAATGAGAATTAAAGCTACTTTTACAATGTCACATGTCAAGACCGACAACTCTTGTAAGGACAGCAGTACTGAATGGTTTTGTGAAGTGTATATTAGAGCAAAACGTGTGTGCTGGATAAATAACTATTCCATGACCATAAAAGTGTGTGTTTCTATGTGTGTCTCTCATGTGAGGCTTAGAATAACCAGCTGCTCTCTGAGGACTTAAACAACACTTTTACCTGGTTTGAAAAAAAGAAAATAATAATTAATGTAGCAATCCTGCGATGATCAACGGAGTGGCGAATAACACCTTAATGGAATAAAAGCACTGTCATTGTTGTGAATCATTTTCCTCTATCTGATATTTATTTGAGGGGATAGTTATCAATTTGACACACAAGTTAACATGTTGAGTTCACTGAAGTACTCAACTAATAGCTCAGAACTTCATATACAGAATGTCAACTAAGAAAATGGCATTAGACATGACAATAGTCAAGTCTGTGACAATATACTGTGAAATCTGTGTAGGAGGTTTGGTTTCAACATTGGTCACCCAGATCTACACCTGTGACTCAGAGCGTCTCATTTTAAATCGTATGAGATTACAACACTTGCAGGTCTATAACAACCTTGAACATCCTTGAACATCCCAAAAAGAAGTTGTGTGCTATGCAAAACTGAACTTGCAAATTGCACAGCTGTGCTGAACAAGTATAGACCACACTGAATTTGAGTTTCATTTATAGTAACGTTCAACTTAAAAAAGTAAGATTGTTTTTTGATTGTTTGTTTATTTTTGAATGCTCAC
The DNA here is from genome assembly GCA_027422405.1 of Ptychobarbus kaznakovi. Taxonomy (NCBI): domain Eukaryota; kingdom Metazoa; phylum Chordata; class Actinopteri; order Cypriniformes; family Cyprinidae; genus Ptychobarbus; species Ptychobarbus kaznakovi. The sequence goes on from JAPDDN010000237.1 coordinate 84,411, forward strand.
CGAGGCTGCATTGATTTAATCAAAAATACAGTAAAAACAGTAATATGATATAAAACTGTTTTCTGTTTGATTATACCTGTATTTTCACACATGATTTATTCCAGTGATGTCAAAGCTGCAATGTCACTTAATCCTTCAGAAATCATTCTAATATCCAAGAAACATAAAAAAACAGCATTTAATTTGGCCAAAAATGTGTTGTTTCTAATAACTAAATAATAAGATTGGTGGACAGATACTGAATTATTTAACAGTAACAATAATTTTAATTAACAGTTAGTATTATGTTTTCCTCTTCTTCTTCTTTTTTTTGTTCTTTGGCCATATAAAAGCTAAATGCATTTTGGTTGATTGTTAATACAATCACCATGAAATCACGAATGAATCACCACGAATCAAAGATCGAATTTTGTTTTATAATGATGTTTTAATTAAATGCTATTTTAGTTGCAAAAACAAAACCCAGAAGGAAGCAGAGAGAGACAAATTACAAAAGACCATCCGATCAGATCAATTCATGATTAACACTTTGTTGGCAGAGGTGTGCTCGCCCAGACATTTGCTTCTCTCATTAAGAGACTGAGAGGAAATGTCATGTTTCTAGGACTGGCTAAGATTAGCTCACAATGAAGACCTCTGTTTCACATGATCAGTGCTCAGGTCCTTTGTGTGTGATGTGTCAGACAGGTCAAGAATCTTGACATATGGTCACACACACACACACACAACACACACACACACACACACACACACACACACACACACACACACACACACACAACACACACCCACACACACACACACACACACACACACACACACACTCACACACACACTCACACACACACACACACACACACACACACACACACTCACACACACACACACACACACACACACACACACACACACACACACACACAACACACACACACACCACAATGGTCCAGAGTTCAAATGAGTATTGTTGTCTTATCTGATTATTGATTCACAGTGATAAATCACAGCCCTTCTGTCCTCATGAAGCTGGTGGGTGATCATATTAGTATTTCTATGTATCTGTAAAGTGTGCACATTGTATGTTTGGAAGATAGTATCTACATACTGACCCGACTTCTCTCGTTTTTCAGTAAATAATGGTGAAGCTTGGTCCAAGAAAGAAATTTGTAATTAATTTAGTCTTTAGAAAAAGCATTAAACAGAATAAAACGTGTACGATGTGAAATTACATGATAAAATATGATAAAGGAATAGTTAATACAGAAATGAAAAAAATAAATCTCACCTCTCTGGTCATCCAAGATGTAGAGATCTTTGTTTACAGAATGTCATTTTGTCCAGAAGTGATGACTGAAATGCTTTGATGATGCATTTGTTTCTTATAAACACACATCTTTTGGCTTCACAATATATTAATTGATAGAATGGAGTGGTGTGGATTCTCATTCTGACGGCACCCATTCAGTGCAGAGGATCTATTGGTTAGCAAGTGATGCAATGCTACATGTCTTCAAATATGTTCCCATGAAGAAACAAACTAAGGGTGTGTACATTTTAATTATTAGGTGAACTATTCCTTTAACTGTGTTAAAATGTGCAGACGTCAACCATATTAAATTTATATCAGTTATTATAAATACAATAAAATGAACCATCAAATTCTATTAATTAATTATTAAATGCATTATTTAGACAAAGTAAATGTTTTGGCATTGCTCTCTGTTCTTTTCTTTCTCTTCCTCTAAAATAAATGTATTTTCTCTTTTCTGGGAGTAGTTTTGTGAGCTAGATCATTCATTTTACCTATTTAAATGTTTTTTACCGGGCTGTTTCATAAATGAAAAAGCAACTTTTATCCAAAATGTTCATTTGTTTTTTATAAACATGCAGGTTTTGGCTTCACAAGATGTTAACTGGTGGACTGGAGTTTTGTAGATTACTTGTGGATTATTGTAATGTTTTAAGCAGCTGTTTGGACTCTCATTCTGATGGCACCCATTCACTGCAGATGATCCATTGGTGAGCAAGTGATGTAATGCTAAATTTCTTAACTCTGTTCCCATGAAGCAACAAACTCATTTACATCTTGGTTGACCTGAAGGTGAATGCATTTTCATTATTAGGTTAATTATTCCTTTTAAAATGTGTTAAAATATGGTGACATCAAACATATTTAATTGATCTGAGTTAATGTATATGCAATACAATCAATCACTGAATTCCATTAATTCATTATGTGCCTTTATACTTTCTCTAAACTTGTATGCGTAAAATGGTTCAACAGTTCTGGAAATTGTCTGCAAATAAGATCACAATGAATTGGTCTGCAGCTCTGGCCACTGAAAGCTAAACCTTTTAATAAATGCAAAGCTGTATAGTTGATACTGAAACTTATCTTAATGATGCTAGATGAACACGGACATAAAAAACCTACTGGGATTAAAATAATAGCGGAATGAAGCCAGACAGATATGGATATGATAAAGAGAAGCTGGTGAAATGAGCTCCATGTCTCAAATTATTTTTAATTTGTGGAGTCTATCAAAGGATTATTACTCCCTGCTGAAGCTTAAAAAGACAAGTTTCATTTACATGGTTTTCAACAGAAAATAGTCACATACCAGAACAGATTATGTATTTTTAAATGGCAAAATATATGTATTTTAAATTATTGTAAATGGAATCTATATATGTATATATTTTTGCCCCCTTCCTGTTCTTTGTTTTTTGTTTTTTTTTTTGGAGGGGGACATATTTGTCACACTTCCCAAGAGTGGCCGGCCAACCTAAATTAATCCAAGGGTGCAACGACGAGTCATCCAGGAGGTCATACAATAACCCAGAACAACATCTAAAGAACTGCAGGCCTCACTTGCCTCAATTAAGGTCAGTGTTCATGATTCAACTATAAGAAAGAGACTGGGCAAAAACGGCATCCATTAAGGAGAGTTCCAAGTCAAAAGACACTGCTGACCAAAAAGAACACACAGGCTCATCTCACATTTGCAAAAAATATCTTGATTATCCCCAAGACTTTTGGCCAAATATTCTGTGGACTGATGTGTCAAAAGTTGTACTTTTTGGAATGTGCGTGTCCTGTTGCATCTAGCATAAAACCATCACAGCATTTCATAAAAAGAACATCATACCAACAGTCAAACATGGTGGTGGTATTGTCCGGCCGTCAGTTTATGACCTCAAGCTCAAGTGCACTTGGGTTATGCAGCAGGACAATGATCCCAAACACAGCAGCAAGTTCACCTCTGAATGGCTCAAGAAAAAACTAATTAAGGCTTTGGATTGGCCAAGTCATAATCCGGACTTAAATCCGATAGAGATGCTGTGGCATGACCTTAAACAGTCCTTTCATGCTAAAAAAACCCTCCTATGTGGCTGAATTAAAACAATTCAGCAAAGAAGAGTGGGCCAAAATTCCCCTTGTAGCCAAAAAAATGTATCTTTTAAAACTCATCTTTGATCCTCAAAATCACATATTTAAATGTTTTTTCTTGTGAAAAGAATTTTTATCATGTCTTAAAATAGCTTGAATGTAACTCTTGCCTCATTTACTATACTTGGATCTATGAATATGCAAATTAGCCCCACCTCCACTCAGTCACATCAGCCAGCCATTAGCGGCACCTTCTGAATCAATAACTGAAGTGTAGTAAATGTGATACAATGGCAATGAGATGTGGAAAATTGGTTTAATTAAGCCATGTGTTTGAACCAGGTATAAGCTAGTATGCTCAATGTAAGCAAGGAGACTGATGGCTAATTTCGTGAGGTAACATTATCTGTTTGCACTGGTTCTTACATGGTTAATGACTGATAAAACCATGTTTTTACTAGCAAACAACTACAGTGGATACTGTAACATGCATTAAAGTTACTTACTTGACGATGTTGTGTCCTCAAAATGCCTTGAAGACTCAAATTCAGCCAAGTTTGTTATTCCAAAAAGCGCCCACGAGCAATGCATGTGAAGAGCAGACGCCGAAGCGGAAGAGGTGGGTCTGACTCCGGCTTAGTTTTACACTGTTGCCTCTGGTTATTATTCAAGTTAGCGGTTCTGAATACACATAAATAAGCGGTAACATCACATGATATCGTGAAAATAAGGGGACATATTAAAAGTTAGCGAAACATCTAAAAAGTTGTATAATACATCTACGATGCTAACATACACCCATTTCTAATGGATGAAGCCTTGACCTGGAAGAGAGGTCATCAGGTGGTCCCCAAATTCTCTGGGTGTTTCGACCCTTAACCACAACACCCTCCAGTTGGCGGGTCAGCAGTGACTGGTCAGGTCACTGCCCCTCTCCTCCAGGCTTCCAGCTTGTGCCCTCTCTCTTGTGCCAGAGCCAACAGGAGGCTCTCTCTGACGCTTCTCCCAGCCTGCGAACGGCTGCTTTCCTCAAGTGACCTCTCAGTCCAACCTTCGTCAATAGATTCCACACAGATTGAGCTGGGAATTCTCGACATCCAACTTCCACCGTCATCAGCCATGTTGTCCACCCCTTGTCCCGGCAGTCTTGGACAAGTTGCTGGTATTTACCTTTTTTCCTCTCTGCAGCTTCCTCACAGCCCTCCTCCCACTATAACTGTTAAAAATATAACTGTTACCAGACTTACCTGGCTGCCTTCTCACTAGACCCTCTGCTTTGCTGCACAGTTAATGATATGCAAAGGTTAGGATCCATTGATGGTTATTGAATTTTGTGACGTAACATTAAAAGGGCTGTTTTAAACCGCGTTTTAAGGAGAAAATACTCAGCAATGGTGTTGATTAATGGATTGACACTTGGTTTGTCTAAAAGCAATTAAAAAATACCACATAGACAAATAAACAGCATAAAAAAACTTGATTTTCACCACAAGGGACTTAAAGTTAAAAGTGTGACAGCTAGCCCCCATTCCTCTTTCTAATGCTGAAGCAAATTTCCTTTGTACACAGCATATCTGAGTGGTCTAAAAACAGACCCAGTTTTATCAAGCACTGTTTCTTTGTTTCATTTCTTCACAGTTCTGACTCCACAAGGACGACATTAGTTGAAAATCAATTGTACAAAAACGTTATTATTAGTCTTTGCAAGACTGAGTGTTGATTGAAGTTAAGATGCATTACATGTAACGTCAGCACAAGTGGCTTTGGTGTCATTTACAGAAAGCAGGTGGACGATTTGAAAGCTTTGCACTGATTGAATAATTTCATGCTTTTCCAGATAGATGCAGTTATGCTCTGCCTATCCTGAGCACACACACTCAAACATCCCCTCTGACAATACTGATTGTTAAATGATTGGTGTGTCCAACCAAATATTTCCTGTGTTGAATTTGAAATGAAATTGAATTTCAGGCTCCAGTGAGATGGAAGCGGTAAAAACCCCAAATACTTTTTCAGAGAAAGTGTTGCAGTCAAAAGTACAGCACATGTTGGCATTGCTCTCTGTTCTTTGTTTTACTTCCTCTCATGTAATTTATTTTCTCTCTTTTTAAGAGCCAAATCATTCATTGTTCCCATTTAAAATGTTTTGTACTGGGCAATTTCATAAATGAAAAAACAACTTTTATCCAAAATATGCATGATGATTTTCTTGGTGCCTTTTGCTTAAAGCCTCCCCAAACTTTTAATGTTATATAATAACAATTTATTTAATTTAGTTTTGTGTCTTATCACTGAAATGAATGAATGTATTTATTCAAGTATTTGCATATATATATATATATATATTCTATTATCATATATCATTTTGTCAGATAAGATATTATTATGAATTTAATTTCAGTCTTGTTAATGTAATGTACTTTTTTTGCTTTTGCAAGCTTTATGTATATACTGTATATAAACAATATGTGATAATGGCTTTGTGTGTGACTGATGTTTCAGCAAATGTAAGATGTCAGGGGCTGTGTATAAGTGTTTGAATGAAACAATCCATGGAAATTATTCACTAGCAGATTGAATAATGTTTAAACAAGCGTTATATGCTTTGTTTCATTTTGTATCACTAAGTATTGCTGTTTTAAATGATTTTCACTCTGCTCATTTTCCTCCCCGAGTCTGTTACATGAGCTGTCAGTTTTCTACTTAAGCCTGAAGAATTTAATCCATTTGGCGTGACTCTACAGCCACATATCGCCCCTGAGCTTAAACTCCCGGAAACTCGAAACATGTTTACTTAGGTAACTTTAAATAACCTTCAAGCGTTGTCTTATTAAGATCTATGTTTAATTCGGCAGGGGGACGGATTAGCATGATGCTTCTGCGCTAAGCGCTTTAAAAAGTGTGTTTGCAGAGAGTATGACTTCACAAGTGAGTCTGAATGCAGTACATGGACTTATTTGTCTCCATCTGACTTCACTGATCTCACATTAACACACACTTGTAAGTAAACGTCACTCCTGGCTGTGTTCAGCTTATTTTGGAGGATGCCATTATTTCATCCAAGGCAAAATAGTTGAGGATAAAATGAGAATATTATTAGTTACTCACACATCATTTGAAACCATAAAGCTTTCTGTCCTCTTTGAAGGTCAAAATGTTATATTTTGCTACAAAAACACCACTAAAATGATCAATTTTGTTCATATACTATATTCAAACATTTCGAAAGCCTTAGGAGAAATAAATAACTTTATGTTAACATTTACATTTGCATTTATATAAGTTATACATATTTTTTTTATCACATGGATTATTGGAATAATTGATTCTAATTGGTAGCACATCCAGGTATTGGACTTATCCGGGTATTTAAAGCCGGCACTTTCCGTTTCTAGTCATGTCACAAACTCACTTTCTCTTTCTTACAAATGCAACTGCCACCATGTAGTGTCACAGTTATTGATTCTATTAAAAATTAAATCAGAGAACTTCAATATTAATAGTACTGTAATATTATATTGTTGCCAGCCCGATGGTTCTGTACATTTAATGGATTGTAAGATCGTAAGATTAAGATATTGTCTAAGCCCCGTCTGTGAAACCGGGCCTAAAGTGTATTAGATAATAAAATATTCTCAATATCTGTTTTATGAAATTAATTAAATCATGTTTCAGTAAAAACAGATCTCTTATAGGATTTGCATAAATATTCCATGATATATGAGGCCACTCTTGCTTATTTAAAAACTCATAAAACACTCTGACATGAGATATTAATTGACAGTAAAGCCCCACTTCCCAAGTTCAAATGTGCCACTTACCATTGTAGGCTCTTTCCAGCTACAGCCGTGAGTACAGAGAGCGAAAACACTTTGTCACAGATGAGATAAGCTCCTTTTAGGTTTAATGTTATGGCCCTGAAAGAAAAAAAACGGCCCACTAATTGATAAATGGGAGCAGAGCCGCAGGAAATAGGCTACTCGTGACCACTGGCTGAAATAGACCGGGATGAAGCTCTTTCATCATGAAATATTAATAGGCCTATTCCTCCCCTGACCCCCATTTTGCTGCATGGCAGACACCGAAAACCACAAAGAGCCATCACCGTGGCATAAGCCATCACAGCGATGAGACTCTTTCGCATTTGGCCATTAACAAAAAAACCCTGCTTTGTCTGAGCTCATCAGTTGTCCAAGGTTTTTCTTACTTCAAAATAGAGTGGCTGTATTAAATAAATGGCTATCAATATTGCATGAAAGTTCTAATTTAGAGCTTTCGGAGGAACGATTCTTCATTCGAACCTTTGATATAAAAATCATGGTGCCTCCAGGGCAGGGGCCTTAATTCGGGATCGCTGGTGGTCAGTTTGCTAGCGAGGTGGGTTTGATTGTTTTATCTCCTCTCATATCTCCGCAAGATACCCCAGGGCCCTCATCATGTTCCACAGTTTTGTAATCTTTATTTAATCTGACAAAACCATGCTCCGGAGTGGTCCGGTCAATGCCACATAAAGCTCAGCTGCATCAAAAAACCATAAACAACTGCGTCTAATAAACAAAGTGCCATCCCAGAGTAATTCAATTATATATTCTAAGAGAGATCCGGCTGGTAAACATTAAACGAAATTATAAAAAGACAAGAAGTGGCTGTTTAGAAGCGTCCGAGAGTCCAGGGATTGGATGCGGTCAAAATGAGGGCTTTGTATTTGAGAGTTAGTGACGGCGAGGGAATGATGTGGAGGATTTTTATTCAGCTGAGACTATGATTAATTGAACACATGCTTGTTTTGAAATAGCAATTCCCAACGAGAGTGACTTTATTTTCAGTTTAGCGGTTGTGACGTTCTCCAAGACAAGAATACATTAACACAAACAATCAGAATAAAACACTCTGAAGGAAATGACAAAAGATAAATAGCACCAGCTGTAAGGAGTGAAAAGAACAATGCATTCAACAAGCCTGTATTCATTACTACGCTAAACAAACAATGACATTGCCACAATGAGACGCACATGCTGCATTTTTAGATTCCTTTATATAGTCTATATATGCTCCTTGAGAAATCATTATATTATGCAGATATGGTGTTTAATTAATAATGATGACTCATAGTGTTATTGATGTTTAAATAAATGGCTGTTCGTTTATTTATCTCAATAAATAAATAAATAAAAGGGAAATTGTTATTTATGTAAAATTACAAATATCTACTTTTAAAATAAAAATTGTAATGCACCCTAGATGAATATCTTCTTTTTTATCTCCCCCTTTTTATCTTATCTTTACATTTATTATATTTGAATGGTACTGAATCACAGTTTCCACAAAAAACATTAAGCAGCATATTTTTTTTCAAAATGGATAATAATAATAAATGTTTCTTGAGCATCAAATTAGCACATTAGAATGATTTCTGACACTGAAGACGAGTGTAATGATGCTGAAAATCCAGCTTTGCATCACAGGAATAAATTATATTTTAAAATGTATTACAATAGAAAACTGTTGTTTTTAAATTGTAATAAAATGTCACATTATTGCTGTTTTTACTGTATTTTCACTAAATAAATACAGTCTTGGTGAGCATGAGACAATAGAAAAATCTTCATTATTTCACACTAAAACAATTTGAAAGCTCAGCAGTCTAATTAAATCTAAAGAAGGAAAATACTGCAACACTTTGTATTAATTGGAGGTCTAAGCACCAAAAGTGCTGAAACCCTGTTGTTTTTGTTCTGATTTGCATTCATGCATTCTCTCCCCTAAAACAGTTTGCTTTTCAGAGACAGTAAATCAAAGAGACTCTGAACAACAGGGTCTTCATTATTCAGTCGTCATCATTTAACCACAGCCAAGGTCTTTGACATAATAAACATCTAATATTGATCATTTTCTTAACCCATATATTTTCCCTCATCTGCTAGCAGGTCAGTCAGTGTGTCAGCTGAAGATGTCTCTCAAGTGTCCCATGGTTCCTCCACTTGCCCCATCTCACCCACAGGCCTGAGAACAGCTGTTCATGATGATACTTGAACTATGGCAGAAGCCTCACTGTTAGAGCATGGCTCCCTTTCTCTGGTTCAGCCAGGACTGAGATTGTTGCAGTCGGCTGCGACGGCTAGGCACGCTATCATTCCCTGCAGCTGCTGCCTATCTGTCCAAACCAACCCAAACAATGGCAGCCCCACGGGGAGGAAGAGTCACTCCGTTTTCAACTCCCGTTTCTTTTTTCTCCAACATCTGGAATTCACTTTATGCAGCAGGGAGAAATAAATAAAAGATGATCACACAAAATAGTTTACCATATTAAAGATGAAATATGGTATTTAATATATTAAATGCTCTGAAAGCTGCTAACACTAACCAATCATCTCTAAGCTTGAAAAATGAAAACCTGTCAATTGAAGATGATGTATTAATGACAATGTTTCTTGAGCACCAAATCAGGATATTAAAAAGATTTCTGAAGGATTTGTATTTGTTTTTATCAAATAAATGCAGCATTGGTGGAAAAATGATTAAATGAATGAATGAATGAATGAATGAATGAATGAATGAATGAATGAATGAATTTGCCTTTTTTGACATTTGTGTTTCGTGTTGTTCACATATGTATTTATTTTATTTTTTTTTTTTACGTTGTGATTGTGATATGTTGTATTTTGGGACCCCCTGGAAAATGAGATGATACATATCCAGGGGTTAATCCTAATAAATAAATTCACATATGGACAAATTATGTTAATAATGATTAATAATAATAGCATATTCTATAATATAATTAACTGAAGGGATTCTGTTGTAGACTCGTGTGAATAAGAATGTTTTAACCAAGAGTCAAGACATTAGATTGTGCAGTGCACAGGAAATATAGTATTAATTGTATATAAAAAAATACATTGGAAAAAAAGCTGCAAACATTCACAACAGCTAAAGGATACACCTTTAAAATAAAATTAAATAAACTGTTAAGTAAATATTAGCACCTCTTACAATTCAGCTTGTCGTTTATGATTTATTTATTTTATATGTATTGTAAATATCATATATTCACCAGCAGACACACATATTTACCCTCCAGCTATTTATTCAGCTTTCCCTCTCTCTTTCTCGCTGTTTCTATTGTCTTGCTACAAAAGTCGATTGTGTTGGACCTGAATTCAGTCCTCCCTCCCAAACCACATTAGCTCTCATTGAAGATACAAACACATGGCTGTGTGACAAATCACCTGGAGAAAACCCACGAACACGGGGAGAAATCGATATGCGTCCATGCAGAACAATTACATAATTTATCTATCAATC